>ML801555.1:169735-182016 GCA_009831015.1 Picea engelmannii | reverse complement strand
TCTTGTCGCCATGTGCGGACGAAATTTCAGTGATAACAGATGCCCCCTGATGGATGAGGTTAGGAGCACGCGTATAGCCGAAATCCATCAATGTTTCTTTTACTGAGAATGGTGTTGTAAGAGAGAGCAAGAGTGGGACCGTGGAGAGAAATCCTTTGGAGAAGAAAGGAACTGGTAGAACCCGACCTTCCAGAAGGTATGTAACAATATACAACTGTGTACAAATGAGGCGGGCATGCCCCATGCTCGTGTTATGTAACTCTGACAAAAAGATGACTGAAGTGTTGGTGTAGACAACTGCAATGCCCTCGGGGGCGGTAATGATAAAGGCAGAAGACAATTCTTCAAAGGAACATACTCTGAACAATAGGCAATGATCGCGGTAATAAGAAGCAACGATAATGTGGGCATTGATGGCCCGACCAAGGTCAGAGGTCTTCGGCAAATGATAATAATAACTGCAATAGTCGCAAAGTAAGCCCCACCGTAACATGAGAAAGTGTTGGCGTCGAATGTTATGGGGGCCAACGACAGTAGGGAGCAATGGTGTTTCACCCTGTGCCATCCGAGATATCTCATTAAATGAAAAATGAGAATCAAGATATTGTCGCCCTTCTGGAAAAAGTGCGTTGTTGTCGACAAAAGGGGAACGCAACTCCCAGAAGCAAAGGGCTTCATAGAATCTACTGAGGTGAGGAAGTGGCAGAGGTACATGGACGAAGTCAAAAACTAGGAAGACTCAAGACTGCCCTTGGTTGGAGGATGTGTGAGTTGGAAAAGTGGCCGCAACCGTGTAACAAGGTCGAGTGTCAGGGGGACAACAAGACCGAGGATAAGTTGTGCCAGAGGCGTCGCAAGGTGAACAAATTCAGAGGGTAGAGGCAAGTGACCTGTGAAGTACTCTGAAGATATGGGCAATGCCAGCAAGAGTAAATGAGAAGTAATGCTCCAACCAAGGGTGACATGGGTTGCGTATGTCCAAAAAGGAAGCAAGTCGCCAACGGTGATGATAAAAGGAAATGACTGAAAATAAAGGTGTTTGTACAATAAATAATGAATAGTTTGGGGAAAAATGTACAAATATAGAAACGGGTGCCCCAATGTGAAATGAGTGCCCCAGGGAGGGCAGAAATTTCTTGGAAAATAGATGGAGGGTGGGGGCCCCATTGGTGAGTTTTTGTATGAGGTAGGTGAAATGAAGATAGGTTCGCAGATGGGCAAACTGATGGTGGATGAAATGGAGGGTTCATGATCCTGCGGAGATGCAGGTAAAAGAATAGAACCATAAAGCGATGATATAGGAGTCCATATGGGAAGCTAGAAAAATGAGGAGAAGAAGTATGTGGTTGATCTGCAACATGATGAAAGACTATCGGGACTCCCATCCCTAAAGGGTAATGAAGAACAACATGAGTGTCAAAAGTGCTAAAAGGTGCTATGAATGGGACAACTCATGTGGGCGAGAATGCTACCGAGTTACAGCACCGAAGATGCAAAATGGAGGTGTGGGTACTGCAGATCCGGGAATGAGGATCCTAAAGGCAAATATCAGAGGGTGTGACTGGAAAAGGTAAATGCAGTACAACAGGGGAAGACTATATGCCAGTGCTGAAGATATACCTGAAGGGATGATGTTGATGACCGATGAGCAAGTACCTGCGCACATAACAACCAAATACCCAAAGTGAACAATATCTGAAGAGAATAAAAGATATGAGCATGTATTTGACAAATGTGACAATGCGCATGCATACCTGACCATGATATGAAAAAAAAGGTGCCCCGGGGGCTCAGGATGAAATGTGACCCAGGGACGGCTATGATGTAGGTGGCGGGATGTTGATCCTGTGGCTGAAGACGGTTTGAAAAACAGACACTGTGGGCTCTCGAAATGTTGAGTGGAAGTTTGGCAAAAGGCCTATATATAGCTATAAGGCCCACATTGCCACCTCATTTGTACCTGCTGCTACAGCGACTGGACGAGCAGATTGCAGAGGAGATTTGGAGTTTCAGGGAGCACGAGGTATCCGATCGATGGTGTGCGAGTCTCAAGTTAGTGGTATGATCATCCTGCATAGAAATAGGTTTCCAATTTTTGGGAAGGGTAGGTACAGGGGGTCGTACAAGGGTTTTGAGGGGTTTTTGGGTAGGAAGTGGGCCCACATGCGCCAGCGATTCAGTGGAAGGCGCGCATACGTGCACGCCTATCCACTGAATAAATGCGCATTGGTGCACGTGAGATGGAATTTAAGGCACACCCTAGGGGTGCGCCTGTGAGGTGGACAGGTGTGCATTAGCACGCGCCTGTGGGGTGAACAGGCGCGTGCCAGAGCGCGCCTGTGGGTGTGATAGGCACACACTATCGCGCGCCTGTAGAGTTAACAGGTGCGCATGTGTGCGTTCCTATGGGTGGTAAAACCGCGCCTAGGAGCAAGGTTGAAGGGTAAAAAATGAGTATTTTTTATGCCTTTGATGGATGTATAAGTTGATATAGGACTCTGTGTTGATTGCAGGTTGCCAACAGTGACTATGGATGTGCGGTGGAGTGAGAGAGATTGGTCGCAGTTACGAGATGTTGTGGCCAATGCAGGGCCTGTGGTCCGAGCGGCTTTAGCAACCAGTGGGTTGCTAAAGTTATTTGAGTGCCCGTTGATACGGGCATAGGAGTACTTGCTGCAGTTCTTGCTCCAGATGTGGAGTCTAGATCTGCACTGCTTCCTTGTGCGAGGAGAGAAGATCCCCTTCACTGCGGTGGAGGATATATATTTTTTGACTGGACTCCCCTTTCAGGGAACACCGCTGCCGGCAGAGCCTGTGCTGTTGAGGGACACACACCTGCGGGAGATTGCCGAGCGATATTTCTCAAGCGAGAACTACATGTCTAGGACTGTAGTGAGTATTAGTGGTCTGGATTCCCTATTGCATCGTTGCATAGCGGCGATGATTGTTCGCGTATATGGGTCACTGGTGACCCAACGGATTAGTGGTGGCCAGCTGCTAGTGCTGGAGAGGGTGGTGGTGGGTAGTGAGTGGTTTGCATGGGGGTTGACCCTCTTTGCGCGTATGATTGCGCAGCTGGATCGATGTCGATCCATAGGTACCGGAGAGTTTGCATTCGGCTAGATCCTGGTAGCCTGGTTCTTGGAGAGGGTGTCGATGCTACGCCCGAGGGTGCTACTAGAGGCGCCAGGGGCACGAGAGCTGCGCTTGAGGCGGTGGTCATCATTTTTGGTTCGCCACGGTGGTGGCGAAGGTGGGCATTATTTTACGGTGCAGGCGGCGCAGATATGGCGACAGATGCCACAGGTCATACTCCGATACCCCTATGCTGGGGTGGACTTCAAGGATGATTCAGACATGGTGCTACCTCCTGGGGAGGTATTTGACCATCGAGGTATGTTGAGTTTGTGTATGTTTTTTATTGATGTTATCTTTTGATATACCAGTTAATATGTATGATTTATAGATACTGATATGATCTTCTATTTGTTGTTTGGTGCATGTGCATATTTGGCACCTCACGGGCGCGATGTGGAGTGGCAGAGAGCGTCGGTTCAGTGAGAGTCGGAGAGACTACCACGTGGAGAGAGGCGTCGGTGGGATGAGGTGGCAGGGAGACCAGCAGAGCCCGAGAGGGCAGCGAGGCGGCGCCGATTCGACGATCATGGTGCAGGGGCGTCACATGCTCCTCCGGCGGCAGCCGGAGTAGATTTTGACGATATACGCCATCGGCTGGAGACGGTGTTACAAGACATGCCTGAGCACATGTGGATACGTATCCAGGATGAGGGGTTCTTGGAGCAGTGAATAGGATTACCGCCCGCATGGCGAGGTATAGTGCGGCGAGCAGTTGTGCTCGCCGCGATGACTAGTGGATGCCTGCCGCCAGGACAGGGGGGTCCTGTGGATGTTCCACCACCACCGCCTGGGGCCGGTGGGGGTGGGCCACCGCCTCCTCCTGAGGGAGGAGCAGTCGGGGGTGCGATTGAGGCCCCCTGATGTATGTATGTATATTGTATATCTTTTTGATAGGCTGGTGAGCCGTTTTTTGTACCGAGATGTGGCACGGGCCTGCGGGCCGATGTATTTTTGTATGTAAACATTCGGATGGCCGGATAGGCCCATATATATATATGAGTATACATATTTTGATATCCAAATGTTGTTTTACATGTGTTTTGTGTTGATGATGATGATGCCTATTCTATCTATATGTTGTGACAGGATGTATGAGATGTTTATGCATGTGTAGTTTGATGTGATATGTGCCAATCTAACACCATGTTAGCTATTTCATCGGTTGTTTGATTCAATTGTCTTGGAATATGTGTAAATGTAATGGAATCAAAATGTCGAGATAATAATCTAACCTGCAGGTATTTACGAAAGAGGCACGGATCGCGTACACGGTAAACATTGTTGAGCTGGAGAACGACTAGTTGCGAGTCGAGGAAGACGCTAAGGTGGAAAATATGATGACGCTGGGCGTCGGCCAGGAGGCCAATGACCGCAGTGTATTCGGCTTGGTTGTTGGTTGCTGGTCCCAAACAGATGTCGTTTGAATGTAGCATTTCATGAGAGGGGGTATATAAATCCCAAGCCGCCGAAGCGAGATTTTGTGTCCAATGGCTAGCGCCATCGGTGTACCCAATGTGGTAGGCTGGTGGAGGAAGCATCTGTCAATAGCACAAAGGATAGTTTAGACTAGAGGGATGAGAGAAAAAAGATTAAAAACACTAGAAAAATAAATAACCTAAAGTAGTTTGACTACTTTTAAGCATAAAATTTCTTGAGGTATAACCCATTGACGGGTTCCTTGAGTGAGAGGCCTTCGGGGGAGGCCAGGATGTATGCGCCTTTGGTGAGGCAATGTTGGATGATGTAAGGGCCGTGCCAAAGTGATTCAAATTTGCCATGGCCAAAGGTATCATGAGCGATATCATAGGCCAGGACAAGGTCGCCTTCGCGGATCATTTTTTAGCTACCTTGACATGGCGATCAAAGGTAGCTTTGGATCGTTTTTTAGCTGCCTCGTTGTTCTGTAATGAAGATCGACGATCTTCATCCAGCGACTCCAAGTTCATCAAGCGCTGCTCCATTGGAGCAGTGTCAAGTAACAGCTCAATTGTGGTGCGAAGGGTGGGAATTTCGCACTCGATGGGAAGAGTTGCCTCGATCCCATGAACTAAATGAAATGGCATGAAACCTGTAGCAATTTTTGCTACCGTTCGATAATCCCATAGCGTGGAAAATAACATATGATGCCAATTGGTCTTATGTTTATTAACCGTGCACTGTAACATGGTCTTGAGGACTTTGTTCACTGCCTCGACTTGTCCGTTTGACTGAGGGTAATATGGTGAGGCGAACTCGTGAGAGAAGACTAACCAAGAGGAGATTTCGATGAAGATCTCATTCTCGAAGTGTTTCCCATGATCGGAAATAAGTTGGAGTGGTACGCCAAAATGGGATATGACGTGGTCAAAGAAGAAGCGCGCTGCAGTGTCAGCGGTGTTTTTGAAAGTGGGCATAGCTTCGACCCATTTGGTAAAGTAATCAACGACGACAACAATGTATTTTTGACCATTGCTGGAGGGGGGATTACAAGTCATAAAGTCGATGCCCCATTTACAAAAGGGGCCCGCGGTAATGACAGGGTGAAGAAGAATGGGGGGAGCTTGGGCTTTATTGGCGTAGAGATGACATTGCTCACATCGTTTCATGGCATGAATGTAATCGTGAAACAAAGTAGGCCAAAAGTAACCGGCTCGGATAATCTTCTGAGCCGTGGAGATACCTGAAAGATGCCCCCCACATGTGCCACTATGGCAGTCGTTTAAGACTATGTCAGCCTCGTCAATAGTCAGGCAGCGACGAAGAATGGTGTCGACGCCCCGCTGATATAGGATGTCGTCGATGAGGAGATAGCGGGGGGCCTGATAGAGAATACGCCGACGATCATCTTGTGATAGGTGATTACCAAACTTTTGAGTTTGTAAGTAGATGAGAAGGTCGCCATACCAAGGATCATCGGAAGCGATGTAAAAGAGATGTTCGTCAGGAAAGTCGGTGTTGACGGGGGGACTGGTGGTGTCAGAGGGAAGGGCTGTGACAAGTTCAACGAGAATGAGGGCCTTCTTACTCTTAGGTGTTGAGAACTCGAGGTCATACTCCTGAAGGATAACGATCCATCGGGAAAATTTTCCATTGACTTGTCGACGGCTGAGAAAATATTGCATAGGGTTGGAATCTGCGACGACCTTCGTGGTGCGAAGGAGAATGTAATGGCGCAGTTTCTGGACTGTAAGGACAACTGCAAGAGAAAGTTTCTCTTCGTGTTTATACTTCAAGGGTGGTCCCGAGAGGTTCTTACTAACGTGTTAAATGACATGTTCACGATTGTCATCTCCGAGTTGGACGAGGACACCGGCTACTGATACAGCTGATGTTGATACGTAGAGGATGTAGTCGCGATTATAGTCAAGTGTACTAATCAAAGGTGCATTAGAAAACGTTGTTTTAAGATCGTCAAATGACTGTTGGGCATAGTCGTCCCAGTGAAAATGGATGTCGTGACGTAATAAGCGAAGGAAACCATGTGCGCGGATGGCATAATCAGGAACAAAGCGTCGCAGAAAGTTAGCTTTGCCCTGTAGACTCTGCAGTTGCCGTAAATTCCGAGGAGGTGGAATTTCGGTGATGGCTTTGACTTTGAGGGGTTCCACGGTAATACCACTTTGGGAAATGATAAAACCGAGGAGTCGCCCGGCGGTGACACAAAACACACACTTGAGGGGGTTCAAGCGGATGTTGTATTGACGACACTGTTGAAAGATGATTCGTAAATCATCGAGATGTTGGGTGCGATTCTTAGATCGGGCTGTGAGGTCGTCTAAGTAGGCGAGGATGATTTCAGCCAGATCGTGAAAGATGTATGTCATCGCGTGCTGGAAGGTTGCGCCGGCATTTTTTAGGCCGAAGGGCATGACACGATATGT
Organism: Picea engelmannii; assembly: GCA_009831015.1. NCBI lineage: Eukaryota > Viridiplantae > Streptophyta > Pinopsida > Pinales > Pinaceae > Picea > Picea engelmannii. Next base: position 175,018 of record ML801555.1, on the reverse strand, counting down.
GAACGTACCCCACGGGGTAATGAATGTGGTTTTATACTGATCGGCTGGGTGAATTTGAATTTGGTTATAGCCAGAGAATCCGTCCATAAAGGAAAGAGCCTCGTGGACGGCGCAGTCATCAATAATTTGATCGATGAAGAGTGTTGGAAAATTTTCTTTTGGACATGAATTATTGAGATCGCGAAAGTTGGTGAAAACACGAATGGTGCCCTGTTTTTTGTCGACAGGTACAGGTTTGGAAGCCCATGAAATGTAAGCGATAGGGTAAATAAACCTGGCCGTACGTAATTTGTCTATTTCAGCTTTGATAGCTGCGGCTTTGGATGGGTGTAGCGGTCGCTGTTTCTGGCGAACTGGTGTGATGTCAGGCCAGGTTTCGATGCGATGCTCGACAATAGATGGGTCAAGGCCCTGCATCTCTGTGTATGACCAGGCGAAAATATCCCTGTATTCCTGGAAGAGGGTTTTGTATGTGACAATTTCCTGTGGAGTGCAAGCGGCTCCAATGATGATTTCTTCGACGATGCCCTTTTTAATGGAAATGTCGATTTTGATGGTGGGGGAAATGTTAGCCAGATTACCTTCTTCAAAGGCGTCAGGGGTAGGAATGGGATTGTTGAACCAATCGATAGGCCCGGATGGGATAAAATATTTGGTTTCGACTGCGTAGATGGGGTTTTGGTGTGTAGGCATGAGGGCTTCCTGTGGAAGGAAGAGTGCACGATGATGTAGTGCGTCCCAGGGAGAGTCTGGGCATTGTAGCTCTTCCAGTATTTCTTCATCGCATTGGAAACGATGGGAATATAATGGATCGTGAGGAGTGATCTCTGTGCCAGTGTGAGTGCCCCCTGCCGGAGAAGCAAGGGGAATGGTGCTAGCAGATGATGAGGGTTCACTCGACATAAACCATATGTTAAAATACTGAGGGGCACCCGTGGTGGTTGGGTGGCGAATATCCACAGAGGAATGAATAGGAGAGTTGGGTGAGTTACGGGGTAAATCCTCAGATACGCCATCTAAGAACCAAGAGGCATTGGGAGTGCCTCGGGTTCAGGTGAAATGACATGAAAATCCTCGAGTGGCGAGGTAATGTCAATTACCGCTACTGCGAGTTGGTGACGCAGGTTCAATTGACGTTGCATGTATGCGGGGTTTATTGGACACTGGTATGTAAAATGATCCAATGAATCACAAAGAGAGCAAGGGCATCTCATGTGTTCATTGACTGAAGTGGTGACATAGCGAATGTCAGTGATATTTTTTGTGGAAGACGTAGCAGGGCGTGGGTCGTTCTGAAAATTATGGTGTACTGCAGCTAATGTCTGCCAGAAACATGGTAGTGCTGGGCAATGATGAGTGTAATGGCCATACTCGGAACAGATACCACACGCGAATTTGGTCCTCAACGTTTTACTACTGGGAGGTTGGGTGGTAGTAGTAGGGATAGCAGTAGGGATGGGTGTTGTGGGAGTTTGATTGAGTGGAATCAAATTCCGTAATTCCAGTAATGATGGGCAGTTGTTGGTTTGGTGACCCTCTTTCTAACATAAGGCGCAAGGTGGTGGAATGCGCGGAGGAAGTGGAGATGTGGGCTCTTTCTTCTTTCTCCTGCCCCCAGCTGTAGCAGGGGGGGTAGGGAGTATGGGGGGAGTGGGGGTGAGGACAGGAATCGTCATGGGGAGGCCTTCCTGTGGGCGAGGGACCATCTCAGGTGGATGTAAATACCACACTGGGATTTCTAACACCATATTGGGTAGTGTGAGCATTGCGGCTACCTGGAAATCTTTTATACCGGGTGGAGGGTAAAAGAAGGGAATTTGAGTGAGGGGTCGGGGAACTGTCTCCCAAATGGGACTAGGCCCCTGAGGGGGTGTGGATTCGTGGACCAAAGGGGTCGACGAGTGCACAGGAGGCTCCGGCTGGAGTGGTTCTGCGACTATTGAGACGTCAGAAATGACGGAAGCCTCGTGAGGAGGATGAGCATCCTCCGTGTGGGTTTCTTTAGATGAGACGACACATACCTGATTAGGGGGAAGGAGTGGTGGTTCTCCATGGTATGTCCCTAATAAGGACGGATATTTGAAAATCCAAGGACCCATCTCGACGAGTGGATATGCATATTTGTTGGTGTGAATGAGAGGAAGAATGTTATCGAGATTAGAAGATGGATTAGGCTCATAATGCGAGACTTGGTAAATGGTCACAATCTTCCCGTTGTGGGGGAACATGATTGTCCTAAAGACTGATGATGCCACTGCTTTCATAGCATACATGTATCTACATCCAAAAAATATATTGTAATCGAGTTGAGCATCGATAACTTCAATGTCAATGAGGATAGTCTTGCCCCCAAGTTCAACGGGGACATTTTGAAAGAGTCGTTCGGGAGACGATGGTCATCCTTCATAATCTCGTAGTGTGATGGAGGTGGGTATGAGTTATGGGGAACCGAGTTTCTGCCATACTGTTTTGGACATGATGCATGTAGATGCACCTTCATCGATGATACACCGATGGACGGTGATGTTCCGTATTTTTACCGGTATTTGAATAGCGACCAAAGCAGGAAGATGAGGTTCACAGCTATCAAGGTCAAAGGTGATGAGTCGAGTATCAGCAGGGTCGACTTCCCCCAAGGTGGAAAGTAGTGATTTTCGCTGCGTAGGGAAAGTCTGGAGGACTTCTAGAACTGACATGGCAGCCGGGGATTGTGCTAATTCATCTACCAAGTTGTAGTTATGTTCTTCCCTAGCCTGTGGATTCTGAACATTCCTGCGCAAGGGGATGTGAGGAATGCATAATGGTGGTTCGGTAGAAGGGTGAGGGATCATCAACGGGGGTCCCGTCAGTGTAGAGTTTGTCTCGGAAGAGATGGGAGTAGACTCAGCTGGTGCTTGATACTGACGATTGCGTGTTTGCAGCAGAATTTCCTCTTCACTGGTGAGGAGAATTGTTCGCTCTACTGGATTGTTGGGGTTGTGATATAAGCCCACCTGAGGTGGGGGATGCTGCGTGTCCTGTTGGGTGTTTATGACACCTTGATGTGGGATAGGATTTTGCAGCACGGTGGGAGGGGGTTGTTGCGCGTGTTGTTGTTGTGCCTGCTGAGGGGCAGGTTGTGCTGGGGAAGGGGTAAAGCTCCCAGAGTCTTTCAATCTTTTGAAATCCGCGATCTGGGGGCAATGGTGAGTGTAGTGACCGAACATGCCACAAAGAGCACAAGGGTGGATTGTTTTAACATTATTCCTCCCTGGGCGTTTGTTGTTATTGCCCCCTTGGGGATTTTGGTTCCCTTGGTTCTGGTTGCCTCCCGTGGGTTGATGCTGTGGGGGTTGATTCCCGCCTTGCCCCGGGTTGTTATTGTTCCTGTTCCGTCCTTTCTTCTTGGCATTGTTCGAAGGGTGAGTTGGGTTGGCTGTGTTCAAATGTTCAAAATTTTGATATTGTTGAGCAGCTGAGGGTTGAACAAAATTCACCCCCACATGTGGATGTGGGGGAGCCATGGGTTGTGGGGGTCCAGGAAATGGGAAATATGGATTTTGTGGTGGTACTGATCCATAGGGTACATAGGAAGGCATCATGCTGTCACTAGTACTATAAGATGATGTTGAGGGAGTACCACTATTTGTGGGAACAGGTGGATGTATGGGAGGTGCCAGTGGTGGTCCACTAATGGGTGGAGGTATAGCAACAGGGTATGGTTGTTGATAAGGGGGTGGGGGGTAATAAAGAGTGCCCCCATAAGCCGATGGGTATTGAGGTGTTCCATACATCGGTGGTAGTTGAGGTTGTGGACCATGGTGTGTGGTGGCACCTATTAGTCCGTCTGCTGAGTGAGACATCCCAGGCTTGTCCTGGCCAAATGGCACAGGTTTTGGAAGATCAGGAAGTACTGTGTATAAGTATCCTTACTGTGCATAAATGAGGTCATATTGTTGAGCCTTGCTGATGGCTTCCTCTTCAGATTGTGGGAAGGTGGAAGCTACATCCTTACTAAGGAGAGCGACAAGTGATCTAAGAAACCAGTCAAGAAATTGTTGTTTGGTGGTTTCTGCTTTACACAAACTACGTCGCCTACGCCACTCATGATTGTGGTCCGCGATGTGGGTGGTTGAGGTCTGTTTGAAGTTAGAAAGTAGTTCTAGACCGTTGTCATGGCGGATGGGTAATTGGAAGAAAGTTAAGAATGCTTTGGCCAAGGACTCAAAGGTCGTATGGGACCCTGATTTTTATTCGACATACCATTTGGCTGATGGGCCAGTAAGTGTGCATTGAAATAGTCACAATCTGACGGAATCATCCATAATGATATTGGAAGAACACCATAGATGAAAGGTCATGACATGGTTGGCGGGGTCATCCCCCGCCTTTCCTTGAAACTTTGGGATGTCTGAAGGACGTTTTGTTGGCATTGTAGACCATGTGGCATCATGCAATATAGGATCATTGGTCAGCTTGGTGAGATCCGGTATGTTGAGAGAGGCCAAGTATCACATCTGTAGTGTGGTGGCAGGATTAGTGCCATCCATCATGTATTGTGAACCTGACCCTTGATGGGGACTGGGTGGGTTGGTGCTCCCTCCTTGAGAGGAAGTGGGTCTCCCGCTTCCGTGTAAAGGAGAGCGAGTGACTGTATGACCTTGGGAATTGGACCCAAGTAAGGTAGAAGTTATAACCCTAAAATGCACCACACAGGCTTACCTGTCATCAGGCAACTCATGTCTCTTCCTTGCCAAAGCCATGCTGAATAAAACCTTGAAAAACCACTTAAAATAAGTAACTCGCGCCCTAACCTAACACTGAGCGCATTGGAACGCTTGCTTCCCTTCTACTGCATGTGTTGGAACGTGGGCTAGCCCACTACAGCCCGCGTTTACCTAACAAAGCAAAAAATCAAGAAATTTTCCGCCGGGATGAAAAGCTTTGTGTCAGTTAACTGGAACTCCTAGCCATGCATGGCCGAGAGTTCGTCTAAAACCCTAGCTCCTTCTAGCCTATAAAAGAAGGGGTAGGGGTACTATTCAAAGGAGGAAAATCATAGTAAAGAAACTCTGCCCAATTGTCGAATCCGTTTTGTCCCAACCCTTTAGCCTTTCCTCAAGATTTAGGAGAATTCAAGCAAAGCAGTTGGAGGACAAACAAGAGGAGGAGCCCAGGATCAGGATCGAGGAACGGTGGTCGGTCTCTATAATCATTGTAAGTTGGTTCATATTGAGATTAATAAAAAGATACTTTTCCCATCCCAAATACATGAGTCTTATATGTTTTATGTGATTTGTGTTT
>ML801555.1:83675-100087 GCA_009831015.1 Picea engelmannii | reverse complement strand
ATTTGACTACCTCCTTGGCAAACTTGGGCTCATCGTTAGTGGAAAATAACACTAATGCAGAATGGAAATTAGGTGAATTATACCTTTCATATAGTTCTCTTACTCGTTCAAACCTCCTTACAACCAGGGTCGGTTGTTCCACCCCTTCATTTGATTCAGTCAAATCATTTGAATCATGTTCTTTTTTCCTCATCTCAAACAAAAAATTATCTGGTTCTTTCTCCATTTGAGCCTCTTCAATCCTACAAGTTCCTCTGACTTCCCTAGAGACCACATCTTGACTATAAACATTTTTTCTCAACACTGGATCCCATAGTTTATATCCTTTTTTTCCATATTTGTATTCGATGAAAATACACTTGATTTCCTTATTGTCCATCTTTTTTCCATCTTCCCTTGGAACATGCACAAATGCATCACAACAAAATACTCTGAGATGTGAAATAAAAGGCTTCTTACCAAAAAATACCTCATGTGAATTTGATTTGAATAACACTGATGAAGGAGACCTATTTAGAAAATATCTTGCAGTATCGACTACCACTACCCATAACTCTTGTGTGAATCTAGCACCATTGAGAATACTCCTTGTCTTATCCATCAATGTCATATTCATTCTTTCAGAAAATCCATTTTCTTGTGGGGTATATGGTGTGGTATCTTGGCATGTTATGCCACATTGCTTGCAGAATTTCTCAAAATCATTTCCACATAACTCACGTCTACTGGCAGTTCTTAGCACCTTGATCTTCTTATCTATCTGGTTTTCTACAAGAGATTCAAAATCTTTAAACTTGTAAAAAAACGTTTATTTATTCCTCGGGAAATATAGCCATGTCTTACTAGAAAAATAATCTATGAAGGAGAAATAATATAGAGATCCACCAAATGAAGGGACTAGTGTAGGCCCAAACACATCACTATGTACTAATTCTAGAATCCCTTTTTTCCCTTGTATCTCCATATGAGAATATAACCCAATTTTGTTTTCCTTATATGCAATGTTCACAAAAATAAAATTATAAATTATAATCGGGAAAACTTTTAACCATGCCTTTTTTGTGCATATCTCAAATTATTTTTTCACCAATATGTCCCATCCTCTGGTGCCATAACATGGTTGCGTCGACTTTACAAATAACATTCGAGTCGATTTGTATTGACTCAACCCAAGTCCATTCGAGTTGACTTTGGGAATAGCATTGATATTTCATCCAGTCTAGTTGAAATTCCATAACAACTTGTATAGGGTTCCAATCTAAACTCCTTCCATTAATACCATCACTCCCCTAACCATTTTTCATGTATCCTTATAAAACAAAGTACGCACACCTGCATCATTCATTTTTCTGATATATATTATTTTTCTTGCCAAACATGGAATATGTATCACACTTGGAAGGGTTCCAATCCTCCCATCCTATAGTTTCAGTTAGAATCTACCTTGTCCAAAAAATTTGGTTGTCAATTCGTCCCCCAAGAATACATATCCTCCTTCATATCTCTCATATTCACAGAACCATTCCCTATGAGGTATCATATTAAAATATGCACCTAATTTGATCGACCAAACATCACGATCCAAATGTGTACTGATTGAAACCAGATACACATATCCTCCTTTATATGGATTAGTATTTCTCTCAGTTGACTACTTTTCATTATATCATAGAATAATTGCAATCTCTTTCGACTTTCAATCTCTCTTGTAATTCCCAAATTTACCGCTCCAACATCTTCTTGTCGATTGAAATGGGGATTTAGATCTACCCTTCGACTTAGACTTTCTATTGGATAATTTTCCTTTATCTATGTCGAACAATCGACCTCTCACCATCAAGGAATCCTTGGTCGATCCTTCCATGTTCTTCCATCTCATTTCTTATGACAACGAAGATGCAACCACGTCTTCAAGCATTAATGTTGTTGAATTACTCCACATAGCCATGACTAAGCTATCCCAAGAATTTGGAAAAGAAAACAACAGGATAATACATTTATCCACCTCAATTATTTTTATATTCACAAACAATAACGATATTATTACAGTATTGAATGCATTCAATTTCTCTGTTACTGAGCTCCCATTTTTGGGAAATGAGAGACACTTCCACACTAAACCTATTAGAGGAGAATAATAATTTAATCAAGAATGTAAATGACAAATAAATCACACGGTACATAGATATTTTACCCTAGAAACGCAAACCAAGAAAACCAACATTCCTTGAGTGTTATTCTCTATTGTTTTCTTATTCAATATGAATAAAATGTTACATATCTAACCTTGGTCCACACCTAAGACACAATTGACATCATACCCTCTTTCCTTTGCAAGAACAACCAGGTATATAATTCATATTACATCGGTATGACCATCAACCTACATCTAAATATTTATATAAAGATAGGTTATCCTACAAGTCATTCATTACCCTTTACGGCCTTGCAAAACACCTCTTTATAGGATTTACAACAAGAAAATCCCTAAATAATTGGCACCCAAAATCAGTTACATATACATACAGATCATTGGCTACAAATCCCACAAATATCAATATTTTGTTACAGTCGACTCCAAGTTGTATTATCAATCGACTACTAGTCATCCTTCATTCAGTCTTCAGTTGGTCACCACACATCCACATATTGACCTCATATTGGTTGAACTCTTCGACCTGTTTTTGATGCCTTTACCATGTTGAACTACCTCAACCTTTGACTTCAACCTTACCTGGTCGACTAACCTCGACCTTTGACTTGTTTTCGATCCACCTTGACTTCAACCTTGAGTCGATTCACCTGGAATAGACTTTCACTCCAAAGAATATAAAAACCCAAGATTCTCCCACTTGTTGTCTTATTTGCTGAAAAGGGAGATTCATGAACCTTCATTCACAGACCAAGGGTAGCAATGCCCATTAACTCTTTGCACCAAGATAACTCCACAACACTCACAGACTTGGTCAATGAGTCTGCTATGTTTTCTAATGTGTCTACTTTCTCTAGTAACACCTTGCTTCTTTCCACCATGTCTCTTATGAAATGGTATTATACATCAATGTTCTTAGTATTTGAATGATAAGCAGGGTTATTTTCCAGAAATAGTGTGCTTTGACTGTTGCAACTTACCTTCATAGCTCTCTACTCAAACCTGATTCATGAGCATAGCCTTTGCAACCATATCGCTTCTTTGCTTCAATGAGTTGTCGCCATGTATTCAGATTTTGTTGTTGACAAGGCTGTGACCGCCTGTCACTTACTCATTCAACTTATTTCTCCATCGAACATCTTGAATACATATCCGTTGGTTGACCTCCATCAATCCAGATCTCCAGACCAATCAACGCCGAAAAATCCATGTACATTTAATTTACCATTGTCGCCTCTAGGTATTCCTTGGTAGCATATAGAATAATCCTTCATGCCACACAAATACCTAAATACTCTATTTACAGTAGTACAATTATCCTTTCCAAGTGTCGACATGTACCTACTCAACACTCTCACTGCATGGGTAATGTATGGTCGAGTGCAGACCATCGCATACATTAGACTACCAACAACAGTTGCATAGGGAACACGTGCCATGCCCTCTATTTCTTCCTATGTCTTTGGACATTTTTTAGTAGTAATCCTTGCTCCCACAGGAATTCGCACCTTCGTTGGTTTTCAATCCTGCATGTTGAACCATTTCAGAATTGTTTCAAAATACTTCATCTTATTCAACCAGTATTTTTTGATTTCTTTGTCAATGTAATTCAACAATACACCTCAAATATACTTTCACTGCAAATAATATAACAAACCAACACCCATCACTCATCCTTATAATATTCAATTTATTATGAAGGAACATCTTGTTTATCAGGGATTTCGACTAGTACAAGCTTCCCAACTTGTACCATAGTTGCTTCGCAGAGTATTCACCTAAGACATTTAGTAATACTAAATCTATAAGACAAATTTGAATCATACTCCTTTCCCTCTTCTTAAGTTTCTCCCAATCTTCCTTTGGCATACTCATTGGAATTATTTCAGGACTCCCAACTAACCACTATTCTCGATCTCCAAGGAAATCTTCCATCTTAAGCTTCCAAATCTCAAAATTCTAGCCATTGAAGTTTTTTATCTCTATCCTCGAACTTCTTGCCATTATTTCAAGAAAAACTTAAATATAATTGAATTGCAACTCGCAATGTACCCAATTTTAACTCAGATATAATATATGATTAATATTACTCTAATACGAATCACACAAAGCAACAAAATGAGATATGATACCAAATGTATAGAAAAAAACACTCACATTGAACCAACCAATAAAGAGAAGTAAGATTTAAGAAACAAATAAATCACAAAAACACACACCGTACACATATATTTTACCTTGGAAATGTTTCCCAGTCTTAACTCCCGCAAAATATAATCTAATTGTATAAATGTGAATTAGGTTGGTGAGCCGATGTGTTGGGGTGAAGAGCCCATATTGGTTTGATATGGTCGTGGGACGAATTATATATTATGTGCATTAGATAATTAATAAGAATAGTAATCGTTGGTTCTGATACGAGAGGGATGAAAACAATGGGGGGATATGGTTCCACAAGATAGAGGGTCCAAGGAAGAATTATTCATGGGTATTAACCCAACCCACATTCCTGAATTATTATCATCGGGTATAACCTTTTATTAGTTGTTGTTGAGTGTTCCCAAAGCCAATTATTTAACTCATGTAAGAAGGTGGGCATGATAAGTCACATCCCATAGTTATTGAGACCATGGGCATGAGTACAATGATCTTTGGGAAGAGTGAGAGTCAATCAAACAAGGGAGAATAAGGGAAATTCGTAAGGAAAATAGGGACAATTATTGCATGTCATTTTTGGGCAGCAAAAGAAGAGTTGAGTACTGGGAAGATCATTAGTCATGTTGTGCTTGAAGGCATCCATTGTTGGGATATGTGTTATGTTGTAAACGAGGCATGTGTGCCTATAAAATGGGTTGTAAGCGTTTAATAATTTTTCAATTGAGGAAATGGCTCAAGAGCCTTATGTAGCTTGTTGTGAGCACTCCTGGAGCAGTTGAGATTTCCTGAAGTCCCTAGTTGAGAGATTCATGGCCAATCGAGTGCACTAGAAGCCCTAATAAATGAATGGTAGATCATGAGGGGTTGTGATCAGTGAAAGGGGTACATTTCTTAGGTTGTGGAGGTTGTGGGGAAGAGAGAGTTGGTGGATTGGAATTTCTATAAGAGTCGCACCTGGGTTTTCAGTTGTTGCATGTGGAGAGTGGACAACTAGAGGGTCGGCTCTCCTTGTGGACTCATATCCTCAACTCAGGTTTGGTTTTTTGTTAAGATTTGGAACAACGGAGCCTATGGCTGGGAGGTTCATCCTTCCTATGTAGCCATTTGAATTACATTCATAAACATATAAGTGTTTATGTTTTGTTACTTATGACTATTTCGTTGTGTAAATAATATATGAATATTCTGTTGTGTTTTGTTGGGTTTGCATGCATTCATGAATTTATAAATGTTGTATATGCATGGATCAATCGACATGTTGTTTGATATATTTTTTATGGGCTTGATACCCCTTGGTTTTATGTTATATGTATGGGGCATTTTTAATTCAATTTTAGTAGTCAAGTCATTTTCCACAATGATGAGACTCGTCATGGGTGATGGGTACATTACAAAATGGTTTCAGAGTTTTTAGTTCAAACATCTGGATTGTATGGGCCAAAAACAGTGTGAATTGGGAAATTTCATCATTATATACTTACGTATGTGCGAATTTGGGAGGAAATGGATAATTAGATCAAAATCCCCAAATTTGAGGGTAAAATTTTAGTTTAAATGCCTCAGGGAAGTTGAAGAGATGATCTAGGGTGTGAATCTGTAGGTTGAAGAGTTGAATTTAACCTAGAAGGTCAAAAAAATCTCATTTTAGTGGTCTTTGTAGCATTGAGAAGAGTTCGGTGAATCAACGGTCGAGATCATGTTTGATCTTGAGATCAACGACCTAGATTCATTTTAATAAATTTAAAAACTTTTAAGGTTTCAGTCATTTGAAAGGTGAAGTGAATCGATGAACAAGATTCAATTTTGGTAGTTGTGAAAATAAGACATATTGACAGTCTAGATTCACTTTCGGCCACTTGGAAGTTGGAGCCAATCAATGGTTAGGATTTTCTTCTGGAACTTGGAAATTAGATCAAATCAATGATCGAGGTTGGTCAAAAAACTTGGGAAAATTTTGATGGATCACTGGCCAAGATAATTTTGAATGATAGATCAATGATCCAAATTCATCGAGAGTTTGTTCAAAAATTTATAAGTGTTAGAGTTGGCCAAAGGAAATCGTTTACAGTTGATGTTCGAGTCGGCTAGATGGGTGAAGTGTTTTGTTCTCTAAAAAAAAATTCCAACGACTGATGATCGATGATCGAGTGTCAGCGGAATTGGAAAAGTGATTTAGTCACCAACTGAAGTATTCGATGGTCGATGGTCAAGTCAATCGATTTAACAAAGTGTTTGATCGAGTAAGACAAAGTGTCGATGACCAATGGTTTTTGGTCCGAGGTCAGGATAATATGCGAGGTGTTCAGGTTGTCCAAGGGAAATCGTCAATTGACAATGAAGAAAAGAGGGTGATGACGTGTCCTACCACATCAGAATCCATGTGTCATTCCATGTCAGCCAAAGTGTCGTCCTAGATTCTATGTGTCATGCCACATCCAAATCCACGTGTCATGTTATTTCATCCAATAAATGGCCAATGGCTCATGGTTGGGTCGATCGAGTTGAAGGAGTGTTTTCGTCAGCCAACAGGAATGGCTAATAGTCGATGGTCAGGTTGGCTGAATTTTTAAATTGTTTCATCCGCTAATAAAAATCATTGATTGTTGACGGCCAATGGTCAGGTCAGCTAGTTTAATGATGTGTTGCAAGTAGTTTCCAAGAGAAATAACTAATGGTCTATGGCTGATAGTCAAGCATTCGAAATATTCATGAGAAATTTTGATTTTCCAAGGAAAATCGTTGATCGAGTCAATGGAGCTCAGATCAATGGTCCACATTGCTTTGAGATGTCTATCTATAGTGGAGAATGATCTATGGGGTTTGGAAAGATTTAGCAGATCGAGGAATCATATTTCATCCAATTTTAGATCAATGGCTCAGATTTAAAAAGTTATTATAACAGTAAAACAATAAAATTTCTATGAAATATTTTGGGTTTTTGAATATCATGAACTTGTGGGGCGATTTTAAGGCCCTAAACGACATTTTCAGGAAATCAAAACCCACAAGAAGTAAGTGTACCAAGGTACACTATGTCTTTGAAACTTAAATAAAATGACTCAGAGAGATATTTCCAACAAGATAATATGTTTGCAAAACGAATCTATTATGAGAAAGTTACAGCTGAAACAGTTAAGGTAAATTTTCGGCACCATTTTAGTTCTATAAGGAATAACTCCAAGTACAGAAGTATTTTTTGGGAACAGGAGAAGTCTATGGAAATATTATGAACCATAGAAGACATTTGTGGAGCCATATTTGCAATTTGGGTATGTAAAAGTATGCATGAAGAGAAAGAAGACACATGTAGCATATAGGTATAAAAATGTAAAATAGTCAAAACTTTTGCGGGCCATAACTAACAGTTCAGAGCCTAGTTAAGGGAGGAACTTGGAATGATCATTCATAAGGTAGTAATAGGAATACCCAATTGAGTTTCTACTAAAATACCAATGGAATTGGTGCAAGGATGCATGAACAAATATAAAATTGATAAGCCAGAAGAAAGTCCAAAGGGGCAAAGTTGTCATTTCCATATTACTACAGATTTTGACTAGAGCATTAGTTTGGAAATCTATGATTTGTTATGAATTTAGTGTTAGCATTATTATTGTTTCATGTAAGAAAAAAATATTTTTTCCTAATATATTTACCTCTATAAGTGGAAAAAGTTGATGTTTGAGATTATTTATACCAGGGAGAAGGGTGTACAAAAAGGTTAAATTGGCAATATTCAATTTCCTATAATTTTTTGCTTAATGCTCAGAATTGAGTGAGAAAGTAGTCATTAGTAGATATATTGGATAGAAGAATCCATTTCTCCACTCATAATTTAGTTTTGATCCATAGGATTCTCAAGGAATTAGAAGAACGGTTTTCAGTGAACTTGAAGGACACCATTGAGTAGATTGGAATTTCAGGAGGCCATAACTCTTGGCTCATAAATCAGATTGAATCATGAGTATGGTCATTGAAAATGTAATCCAGAGGATATCATGATATAATGTCTAATTTATCTAGGGGAGCATACAGTTTCTCCATAAATTTGTAGGAAAAAGTGGAATTGGATTCCATGAACCATGTAATTGCTCAATGTGAAGCTTTTTCCAAATAATGTCAAAATTTGGAGAAACATTCCCATATAATAGAGTGGAATGCCATGGGTGATTTTCAGGTAAGGAACTGTATTGAAATTTGTAATGGTTCCTATGAATAATTATAGAGGCACACTTGAAGTGAAAAATCCTAATAATGGGGAAAAGGTGGCTAAAATTGTTAACAAGGCATTGTTAATTAGTACAAAAACACTCAAGCAGAGAGTGTTGTATGAAGGGATTTCTATAAAGAGGATAAGATTCCACAATTGAGAATTGTGTGGGTCTATTCTAGATTAAATTTAGGGTCCATTGGATGGGGAAGTGGGTCAATATTTTATAGTTGATTGAAGCATCCAAGAGATGCAAATGGAAGTGCAGGGCTACAGAGCAGGTGATGTAGGGTTGAAAAAGGTATAAGGAAGAATAGGGGAATATGTGTATTTATATGTTATAAAGTCTGAAGGGTTTGTAAAGAAAAATCAATATATATTCTCACATAAATCATGAAGCTATTAGGTGAAGAGTGTTATTGCATGCACAAGGAGTTAAGGAGGAATCCATAGACTTGAAGGTGGAAATATAGTGAGGTCTACAAAGCTTGTTGCAAGAGAAGGAAAATGGGATGCCATAAGATAAGGTGTAACTCATGGAGTGGATGAGTCTTATCTATGAGTATGTATAGAATTACAGGACGAAGGGATTGTCAGATATGATCTAGCAATTTTTGTCTCAAAAGTACCCAAAGAAAGAAATTTGTCTCTATTATCATAGTGTGAAGCAAAAGAAGGGTACAAGTGCAAATGGAGGGTGTAAAATTTCCATTCGGATTAGAGTAGTCTTGAATGGACAAGAAGTGCATCATAGTGAATCACTCATTCAAGCGAAGAGAGATATTTAAAATTAATCAATGCCTATTCAGAGGGATCTGCATAGGATATTTGCCTATTCATGGCCATGAACACTTGTTTGGAATATTTTCCACATGGATTTGCATTGTATTCTTGGTAGCCATGTATGCAAAGTCAGTACATAATGTAATGAGTAATTGAGTTTGTCCAGTTGGTTCTCTACCACTCCACTTCTGGGTTATTTATAATGTATTTCGGCTATCACAGATACTCCTTTGATCTCACACATTAGGGGGCATCTGTTATAGAAAGATTTTCCTCACCATTGCTATCTTGCATAGAGGGCCTTTTTCCATTTCCCTTTGCAGACTTATCATCCCCTTTTGATGAATCTAGAGCTAAAAATATACATTTTTCCACACATACACTCCCTATCTTCTATGCAATATGTGTATACGCTTGTTGATCTGCTACAACCCACGTACATCAGGATTTGTGCCAGAAAATACAAAATCAGTTCGGGTTTCCATGTCACGACAGGAGATCTCTAATCCTTGGCCTTCCATATACTAGAAACATTCTGAATTGACCCTTCAGTTGCATCCTAAAGGCTATAAGAGAACAATTGTGACCTATGGAAAAAGAGGAGAAAGCATTAAACTTTGAGAGAAAAGTTACTCTGGAGAAATTACTTCATATTGAGTCTACATCCCTCTGTCCCTCAAGTCTAGACACAGTTTTCATCCCCTAGGCTCTTTCCCTATTATCAAGAGGACCTCATTGCCTCTTTCCTATGATCTTGCCTTTGGTGGAGGATTGAAGTGGTGGAGACCCAGTTGGAAGGAACTTGGTTTCTTGGTTTCAAACCGTGCCAACACGGAAGTCTGTATCATTGTCACTTTACTGATCAATTATTAATAGAAATACTCCTTTCCCATCCTATTGATATCTTGCAAATATATTATTATTATCCATGGGCATGTTTGTAATGTTTATTAATGTATTATGCTATCTAATGTGTTAACCCATTTTATATTATCATTGTATACTTTCTCTGCTTGTTTGTTGAGAACTTCTTACGGGTATAAATATTTGGTTCAAAGTGCTCAACGATGGAACATCATCAAATATTGGATCGAGGTAGGCCTATTTCTTATATTTCACATTAGTTTATATAGCATATGTTGGAATTGAGTTGATTTCTGCAGTCATACCTATCTGTTGTGGTTTAGCCTTGGCCATAGAGAGTTTTTCCCTTGTAACACTATGGATGGAAAAGTGTATTATAAAGATGACATAAAAGAATATTCCAAAATGTTGAAATATCAATCAATGATAATGGTATTTCAGGACCGGTTATGTCAAGGAAATGGGGATTGTTAATATTCAGCTGGAATAGTGCATATTACAACACTATGAATATTGAGATTTTTTAGACAATATATGTTGGGACAGGTTTTATCTACATAAAGAAAGTAGTTATCAGATGGAAACACTAGTGGATCTAGTGGTTGGAAATGCATAATGGCCAAGTGGGGCTTGGATGGAAGGTTCATAATAAAATAGAGTGGTGTACAGTTGAGTGGAATGAAAATGCATAGGGAAGCGAGGTTCTACTAGAATTCAAGGACAACCATGTACAACAACGAAAATAAATAAATAAATAGATATGCATTGGAGTACATGATAGAATTGATGCAAGATTCATACAATAAAGATAGAATACATGTGCATGAAATAGGCATGTAAGATCAAATGTTTGGTGCATACTAATGTGCATTTGTACATGTGGACATGCCTAAAAATATTGGTGGCATGAGTATAGACTAAGAGTATTATGTTGATATATATATGAAATAATGATGCTATAATATTTGAATCAAACTAATGATGGATTGTGTATCCAATAAAAATGATAATAGCATGATGATATTGTTGCTTCTGGTATCCATTCATATCAAGACAAACAAGGATGGTGGGAATTTTGATCAAGAGGTTGGTGAAGGGAGATTGTGAGCTTCTACAAAGTACTAGTTGATCAGATAGCATCAAGTAAATTGATAACAGTCATTCATGTATGCATCTATTGTTTGAAAACACAAGTATTCCAACAAAGGACAAACACCTTCAGTAACCGCTCACACAACCAAATCAAATATCAACACACCGATATTTTTATGTGGTAAAACCCCTACAGCGAAACATCCACAAACCCAACCAACGCGGCCACTTGGAGAAATTTATTAATGAAAAAGAAACAAATTACAGAGAGATTTTATCAAAATCGATCATCGGAAAATGAACCTTCATGATATTTAAATAGAGATCATGGACCAATCATGTGTTAGTCCATGGATCAATGGTCATTAAGATCAAGGAGAATATGAATCGTCGAATCACTCTATGTTGGGAACATATCATGACCATCGGATTTCCTAACTACAAAATTCATACTAATGCATACTAAAGAAACACACTAAGAAACAAAAGTTTACCTAATGACACATTAGACCAAGTAGATCTTAACTAAATCCTAAGTGTCTAAATATCCTAACACCCCCCCTTAAAGACAAATTGTGATAGGATTGAAGAATTTACAATAGTGACACAATAGGAGAATGAAGGAGGCATTAGATCATATCCCCCCTTAATGACAGCTTCCTGAACTCCTAACATAGATCGAAGTTTGGAAAACTTCACTACTATAAGAGACTTTGTGAAAATGTCGGCAACTTGATCTTCTATAGGGAAAAAGAGCACTTCAATAACTTGATCATTAGTGAGATTTATGATGAAGTGCATGTGTATATCGATGTTCTTGTTGTGTTGATGTTGAACTGGGTCTTTTGCGAGATCAATGGCACTCTGATTGTCATACCAAAGGATGGTCGGATACTGTTATAGGAATCCAAACTCTGAAAGGATCTATCAAAGCCCCAAGGATTCTTGAATTTCATTTACCGCTACTCGGTACTCTACTTCTACTGAAGAAAGTGCAATAGCCTATTGTCTCTTATGGGCCCAAGAGATAGGTCCTAAACCAAGGCTGAAAACATAACATGCAGTAGACTTCTAATCATCAAGGTCGTTGGCCCTATCTGAATTAATGAAACCAACTAATAAAAGAGTCCCCCCTGAACTGTAATGTATCCCAAACTGAATTGTACCATGGACATAGTGAAGTGTCATTTTAGATGCTTTCCAATGGATTTCATGGGGTGTTTTCATATACTGGGAAACAAGACCAACAACAAAGGAAAGATCATGATGGGTATGAGTTAAGTAGAAGAGGCTACCAACTAACTGATGGTACAAGGTGGCATCAACTTTGGGAGAAGTATAGGTGGAAGTAAGATTGACTCCAGATTGGAAGGGAGAAGGGGCTAGTTTAAAATCATCCATGTGAAAGTGACGAAAAAGGTCACAAGCATACTAAGAATGGGAAATAAAATTTCCTTCAATGGTTTACAAAACCTGGAGGCCAAGGACATAGTGCAAAAAACCTAAGTCTTTCATTTCAAATTTCTTCTTAAGGTTGGTTTACACATGGTTTAAGAGTTTTGAGTCACTACCAGTAAGGATAAGGTCATCAACATAAAGGACAAGGATTGTGAGATGGCTTCCTACTTTCTTGGTATAGACATTAGGATCAGAATGGCATCTAGATAATTTGGTGTCAATAAGAAAGTTGTCCATTTTGGCATACCAAGCTCAAGGAGTTTGCTTAAGACCATAAATAAATTTCTTAAGGTGATAAACAAGACTAGAGTCATTTTGGACGTAGCTAGGAGTTTGTTCCATGTAGATTTATTCTTGCAAATATTCATGCAATAAGGCGTATTTACCATCCATCTGATGGACCTACCATTTATGTGAGGCAGCAAGGGAAAGAACAAGGTGGATGGAATTCATTTTGGCTATAAGGGAAAATGTTTTGTTATAGTCAATTCCTTCAACTTGGGAAAATCCTTTGGCAAATAACCGAGGCTTGTGTCTTTCAATACTTCCATATGATGCATACTTAGTTATGTAGACCCATTTACATATGTCAATTTTGTTACGAGGAAAATCTCTCTATGGCATCGGGTAAACCACAACAGATGGAAATGACTGCAGAAATCAACTCTAATATCAAGTATGATATTTAAGAAAATATGATAAAAAAACAAGATAAAGAGCCTACCTCGTCCAGTCATTCCATGAAGTCCACCATTGAGCACGTGGCTCAAAGAAATACACTTGCAACTTCTATTCAACATCCAAGAAACACAAGCATATGGTGATAATATATAAAGTTAGCAAATTCAATAGAATAATCCATCAACATTCATAACAAATATGCCCATGGAATAATAATTCAAATGTTTGCAAGATATTAATTGGATGAGAAAATAGTATTTCTATTAAAATGTAATCAGCAGAAGTGAATGAATTACAAACTTTTGTGTCGACACGGTTTGAAACCGAGAAACTAAGTCCCTTCCAATTGGGCCTCCACCACTTCAATCCTTGACAAAAGGTGAGGTCATATAAGAGAGACAATGATGTTCTCAATCAAGTAGGGAAGAGCTTGGGGGTTGAACAATGTGTTTAGACTTAAAAGGAAAAAGGGATGCAGACTCGATATGAAGTGAATAATTTCTCCAGAGTAACTTTTCTCTCAAAGTTGAATTATTCTCCTCTTTTCCACAGCTTGGATATGGTCCATTTATAACCTTCAAATGGAATTGAACGGCCAATTTAGAACATGTTGGCATGTTTTACAGGCAGTGTATGGTTTTCATTGATGGCAATTACAACAGCGATGATGGCTTGAGTACAGGAAGAATGTGTCAGGCGGGCACCAGAAGTATTTTGGGAAGATGTTGCAGAGCAAGCTCGATAAGATCAGAAGAGATAGTGCAAACGATTGTTGGCATGTTTAATAGGAAAAGTGTGCTTGTCATTGATGGCAAGATCAGGGTGAGCATCGATGAAAAATAGGAACAAATTAAGATCAGGAGTAATTATCGCAGAGTCGATCACAGTGCCTAAGCTCAGGAGGAGAAGCATCAGTGATCATTGGATCCCATTTAAATTACCGAAAGAAGGAGGACCGTCAGATCTGATTGTAGACAAGAAGAGTGCATAGAAGAGGAGGACAAATCTTAGGTGTCAGATATGAGCATAAGTTCTGACCATTGTTGGATCAGGGAGAACATGGACATTCTTTAAAGTGAAAGATCGAAGCGGTGGTCCGACTCCATTTCGGAGTTTTGGCTATCATGATTTCAGATATCAGGAGATGGAAATGTCAAGGTTCTTTACAATAGGAGTCCCGAAATCATGAAATGTGAAACACTGAAATCTCTTCAACCATCCATCTCAGGGGGTTATGTGAGCCATCTGATCACTTCAGAGTTTTGGAAATCGGGAGATGGAGATGTCAAGAACTCGTACTATAAGAGTCTCGAAGTCACGAACCCCGAAATCATGATATACGAAATCACGACAAGAACGGGGCCATTGGGTCCATAGGCCAATGGAGAAAGATCATCATTTTGATGACTGGAGAGTCAAAGGAACGGGATTCCCTAACCTCTCGAAATCACGATATGTGAAATCGCAAAATAATCCTAACCATCGGATTGAGGAATGATTTAAACCATTGATCAGGCACAACGAAGGCTCATGGAGTTGCGAAGTCTTGATAAAATATTGACCATTAATCCAAGAGGGATGTGTGGTAGAAGATCAGAGCATGTCAAAGACTCCATTTCGGGGTTTTGCGAATCGTGACTTGGAGAGGCAAGAAACAATACCACAGGAATGCCGAAATCGCAAAATGAGAAATCGTGAAATGATCTGAGCCATCAAATCAAGGGTTGATTGGGACCATTGATCCCACGCCACTTCAGAGTTTCACAGATCAGTATATGGAAGCATCAAGAACATTCACCACAGAAATGTCGAAATCATGATTTGTGAAATTGAAAAATGATCTAAGCCATCAGATCAAGGGTTGATTGGGACAATTGATCCTACGCCTTTTCAGGGTATGGAGTGTAACAAATCTTTACCCCGGGGATCCCGAAATACCAAAATGTGAATTGGAAAAATAAATGTAAGATCACATGAAGTCAATCCAATGGTGCAGGGGATTTTGGGCACAATCGAAGGGCTCATGTTGATCCTCGCAGTCTAACTACAGGAAACCATTGATGGTCTCTGCCAGAAGATTCGAAGAGACCTCTGTGTGATTGCCAGAGGAGCTGAAGAGTCTCAAGGAATCTGCCAATGAAATGAAGATTGTTCATGGAGGCAATTGACAGATGGATGAGTGTTGAAGTCTTTAACTGCAATAGATAGTATAAGCTCAACTATGCTAGAGAAGACGAAGAGTCTCAACTGCCAGAGAGGATGAGGAATCTCAGCATGACATCCAGTGATGCTGAATGCGTGGGCAAACCACCAGAAACGTTGAAGGGTTACCATGATGATCAGACAGAGCACGCGATATGTGGAAGATATTAACGCAGTGTGACTAGGAAGAGGCATGGTGTACATTGCATGCACAAGGTGTACAGAAGCTATAAGTACACAGGACAGAGAAGTGATGAGGTTGTTTTTGTTGCGGTGGGTGTTACATGAATGAAAAAGGAGGTGAAGTGCAGGAGCTGGGATGGCCAGAAGTGAAAAGGGGCATTGAACGAGAATGGTGTACAGAGCACAAAAGGAAGAAGAATATAAATTACAATGTATGCATGCAGGAAGACTGTGAGGCAGACGAAGCAGTGAAATGTTGCAGAACAGTGATGAGACTGGTAAGATGTTGTTAAACATTATATCACTGTAATAAGTTTTAGTAACACATATTGATAATCTAGGGTGGAAGGGAGGTGCTAGAGAGGACTGGTGTCCTCATAGGTTCAAGTGGGTGCTTGAACATAGGGAGTTGTAGCTTCCTTCTAGTTGGTGCTAGAGAAACCAGGGAGTTGGTGCTTCCTTCTAGTGGGTGCTAGAGAAAACAGGGAGTTGGTGCTTCCTTCTAGTTCGTGCTAGAGAAACTAGGGAGTTGGTGCTTCCTTCTAGTGGGTGCTAGAGAAACCAGAGAGTTGGTGCTCTCAGCAAGTTGCAGCTTGCAAAACAGAGGTTGTAGCCTCACAATGAGTTGGAGAT
>ML801555.1:64986-76018 GCA_009831015.1 Picea engelmannii | reverse complement strand
GGTTTTGTGCCCAAAATTAAAAAATGGTGTCGGGTTTCCATGTCACATCACAAGATCCATGATCCTTGACCTTCCATATACTGGAAACATTCTGACACGACCCTTCAGTTCCATTTGAAGGCTATAAATGGGCCATATCCAAGATGTGGAAAAGAGGAGAAGAATTCAACTTTAAGAGAAAATTTACTCTGGAGAAATTAATCACTTCATATTGAGTCTGCATCCCTTTATCCTTTTAAGTCTGAACACATTTTTTTATCCCCCAAGCTCTTCCCTACTTGATTGAGAACCTCATTGTCTCTCTTATATGAGCTTGATTTTGGTGGAATTTTGAAGTGGTGGAGGCCCAGCTGGAAGGGACTTAGTTCCTCAATTATGAACCGTGTTGACATGGAAGTTTGTAATTTATACACTTCTGTTGATTACATTTTAATACAAATACTCTTTTCTCATCCAATTAATGTCTTGCAAATATTTGAATTGTTATTCCATGGGCATATTTGTTATGAATATTGATGGATTATGCCATTGAATGTACTAAATTTATATATTATCACCATATGCTTTTGTTTCTTGGTTGTTGAGGAAAAGTTGCAGGTGTATGGCTTTGAGTTAAGTGCTCAATGGTGGACTTCATCAAACGTCTGGACAAGGTATGCTCTTTATCTTGTCTTGTTAGCTTATTTTTTTATATATCATACTTGATATTAGATTTGATTTTTGTAGTTATTTCCATCTATTGTGGTTTACCCCATGCCATAGAGAGATTTTCCTCGTAACAGAATTGGCGACCATACTAGGGATAGAATCTTCTTTTTGAGGTTTGGAGTGTTTTTCTCCTTTGATTTCTCTTGTTTATATTGAGTTTATTGTCGTCTAATTGCTTAATATCCTATTTTCATTCTGAGTCTGAGTTTCTTAGCCTTATCCTTAACCTGGAAGTGTTTCAATACATATATGTGGGTTTTTACCTGACAATTGCGCACATACGTGTTATTTCCTTCTACAAGAAGCGTATATACACAGTTTTCTCCTGAAAAGTCACGTACATCATTCTTGTGTGCTTGGTTGTTGAGTTTGATGTTTGTTGGGTAAGTTTTGATGGTTTTTGAGTCTTCTTAGGTCTCTGTTATGACTATTAAGTGCATGCAGAGTGATAGGAAACCTTTCTTTGGTTTAATTTTCGGGCGGTGCCTTTCTCATCATCATTTTCATTGATTTTCCTTGCATCTTGGGATGGGTGCTTGCTTCTTGATATCCTACTTGGTTTGTCTCTGATTTCATTCAGTAGAATCTCTATAGCAAGTTGTTGTGCAGTCCTTGGATTTTCATTCTTTTATATTGAAAATACAAAAATATTAAAATTTTACATTGTTGGCATTTGATCTTTTGGTTTCTTATCATTGATATTAGTACATGTACAAAAATATTGCATCTTATTTTGAATTGCATAATTAAATTGAAAATTGCATTTTGAAAAGCTTATAATTTATTGGGAATTGAAGTTAGAAATTTGCATTTTATTCATATTCATTTATTTTACTTGTTGAGTCATAACATCATTAGTTTCACTACTGCATTTTTTTGAGTAAGAAAGGCCACTAAAAGAAACGCTGATAATTTAAAATTGATTAGAAAAAAAAAAAAATTTCTAGGGTGCACAAACTAGCTTAGGATTTAGAGCCTAGGAATAAGATTTTATGAGTAAACTTCTCCAAGGCTATTAAATCAACATATGTGTCTGACTAAGGGAGTGGTGAACTCCATTGTATAAATGGTGACGTTAGCAGGCTCCTCTTACACCAGATTTAAGCATGAGGTCGTGTGAAGTTAGTTGTGGGGATATCCCACCAATACCTTCTTAGAGTCAGATATATTTATGGGGATCTTTCTAGTACCTTTACCTCTATGAGAGGTGGTGCTTTCAAGGTTTTGGGCTTTGTTACCCTACCCATGTGGTGGACCTGACTTATGATTTTTTTCATGTGCATTGGTTATATCTTGGTTGCTTAGTTGCTTGAAATAGGTACCACATAATTTACTTGCAGGGGTTATTCTGTAGGTACCCTGGATCAGATAAGGGTCGGACAACACATAAAATTTATACCTCTTTGGGGGAATCTGACCAACTTCTTTTTAATCCCATGAGGTCCCTTATAACTAATTATGATACCTCCGATATTTTGCAAGGAGTCTAAAGCCCCTCTTGGGCGATGCATACCTACTTTAGGGAGGGGGGGGGCCTTTCAACCACTTTATCTTGTTTGTGTGCATATTGGAATTTTGTTTATTTTGGTGTGCTCTTTGATTACTAGTTTTCCTTAGGATTTGTTTTTATATCTCAAGTATTGAGTCATCGTGGAGCCAGACCATCTTCCCCACAGGTCTCACCGTTTGTTATGATTACCACTGCATATTGAGTATTTTCCTTCTAAAAGGCGTAACATTATCAAACATGGTACACACACCTCCACTTACCAGACTTGTAATAATACAAGGATGAGTATTGAATCAAGTCAGAAATATACCAGGATTCCTTGGACTCCCATTCCCACTATAGTTAATGGTACTTCTTTGACACCTTCAACCACAATGGTTGTAGTGTCGAAGGTTCCTATCCTCACTCATGCCCATCCTATAGTGAATACTCAACCTATATCCATGAACCATTTTGGGTCCCTTTGTCACTCGTTAGGCTACAATATTCATTCCATCCCTATGGCTTCTAGCCCTTTTTCTTATGGTATGTCAAATTTCACATCGCAATTTTCATCCTCCATCCCAACATCCAATCTGAATACTAGTATCGGACTTGGAGGCATGGCTCCATCACATACTCCATTTTCATTTGGTGGTGCTCATATCCCACAAACATCTCCTACAGTTGGAGGCCTTCCTCCTTTTCACCCCAAGTCTAATCCTGGTCCTAATGCTCCTGGATGGAGTGGTCAACCTGGTGGACAAGTTGTTGCTTATGGTATGTCCTTTACACCTACCTCTTATGCAACAATTCCGACCAACACATTTGGCATGAAGAATCCACCTCTATCCTCTGGATTCACACCTGAAGGAGGTCAGTTTCATTCCTTGGGAAACCCCCAACTTGGAGCTACTCTAGCTGGGGGGAATTTTTACAACCCTCATTCTAACGTTCCTATTGGAAGAGTGCCCAACCAACCCTTCATGAATTAGTTCAGAGGAGGGTATTACAATCCTAGACATGGACATGGTGGATACCAAAACCCTAGATGGGATGTGATTCCCCAAAAACAATCTTTCCTGGGAGCTTGGGGCCAAATACCGCAACCCTATCTCCCTTTTCTGGCCACGCTCAATCTTCAATAATTGTCTATATTAATGAATGACCCTGTGCATCATGATCCAACATGGACCCCCATCCCCACCAAGCTTCCTTCAGATATTCTGAAATTCGAAGGCAAGACTGGTGAGGATCCTGGTGATCATGTC
This sequence comes from Picea engelmannii, assembly GCA_009831015.1. Classification (NCBI taxonomy): domain Eukaryota; kingdom Viridiplantae; phylum Streptophyta; class Pinopsida; order Pinales; family Pinaceae; genus Picea; species Picea engelmannii. The sequence continues at coordinate 72,550 of ML801555.1, read as the reverse complement.
ACTACTTTTAATCTTTAGTTCTCTTAGAATTCCCTTAACAATTATTCTATTTGTTTAAGATTGTTTCAACGCACCCTCATGGGGGTTTCCGTGAAACGGTACATAGAGATACTGGGGGGACATACGAAACTTTTAATTAGATTGTTTTATTCTTCCTCAACCACTTCCAATTGTCGGGTCATTATGATGATAGCATATAAATTTTGTCGGCCTTCCATCATGATAAATCCACCGATATCTAATCACATCCAAGAGTTTTGTAGATGGAAGAGGTTGATCAAGGCTTACATACCTCCATAATTCCTACTAGAGTGGTTCCTTAAGTCTCTACAATCGTATATTTTGAAGGATGTTTCTACATTTAGGGTTACATCTGAGGAAGAAGTGATTTTTAAATACCAGCAATTAGATCTTATATATGCTCAGTCTGGGATGTTATACGAGATTCTTACATATGCACCGAGGTCAAGCTATGACCCTAGAAAAAATCTTGGGCCTCATGTTGATGGAATTGTAGGATATTCCAATGTGAAATCTATAGACTTGGTGACAAGCGAGTTGAAATATTTGTCTCTAAACCATTTTTTGGGAGGGCTATATTTGTCTGTGTCCTCCACTCCCACTCAGTCAGTGGAGTTACATTCTCTGCAATCATCGACTAACCCAAATGGTAACCAGCAACCAGGAGGGAATAAAAAGAAAGGAGGTGGTAACAATCATAAGGGTGGGAAGAATAATAATAAAACCAAGGAAAATGTTAATAATGTGAAGTCTAATAATAATTTGGTGAGGGAAAGAAAGAAAGGTTGAAGGTGAAGTTTCCCTACAAGCTTTGTACAAATGATCACCTTACCCACTTTTTCCCTAAACTTGTGGAAGCTACCAGGATTTTATCTCTATCACCCATTCTGTTGATTAATCCTTTTCCACATAATTAGCACATGGCCTCAAGCTCCTCGAATGTTGAAAATGTGATGAGTGGGATTCAAAACCCATCGACACAAGATGGTGACTGTCTATGCATCAATATGGTTAATTCTAAGGTTAATGTAGCCACTCGGTCTTGCAATTAAAATTCTTCACAGTATGTACCTCGTCTAGAGTCTCCCCCTCCTTCGGAGATTCCTTTACAGATCAAAACACCAAATCCCTCACCTCGTATTCTGAAAGGAGTACTCAAGCACTCTACTCACAATCCTAATCCTAGAGCCGCTCAGAATTACTCTATTGTTGACGATATGGGTCAAACCCCTTGTGCAATGTCATCTCTCGAGGTACTCCAGAGATGTCCTTCATAGTGTAATGTTATTTTATATGTGTTAGGAGATCTATATCGGAGTGGCTCTAAATTTATCAATTTTGACGTCATGGATGTGAAGCCTCTCTTTCCTTACCATGTGGCATTCCAATTCCATGTGGGTTACTCAAAGTATACGTTAAAATGTATTTTTATTGATGAAGGTGCTATAACATGCGTGATGTCCCTGGTCTATTGGAAAGTCATCGGTTCTCCAACCCTCTCTCAATCTCCGACCATGTTGACTACTTTTGACAGTCGTTCTTTCCGCCCTCACGGTATTATTCCTACCTTCCTGGTCCATTTAGTTGGGAAGACAGTGGAGGTGGATTTCGAGGTTTTTTATGTGCCCCTTGACTATAACTTGTTACTAGGACACAATTGTATCATCTGTCTTTCATATTATTTTCTTTCCTCACGATGGGAAGATCATCACAATCAACCAGTTTACCTTTGTGTATGTTATCCCTAATGCATCGGTTGGACCATCCATCCCCATTATCAGCAATTCTCAATCAGCAACTAAGAATATCATTGTCAGAATGTATTCATCCCTTATGGGTACCTTCGAATTCATGGCACTGGTTCATCACATCTACGCCATGTCCAATAGGTTTGATTTATCAATGAGGTCTATTCCTTTCTGCACTTTGTATTTTAATGATCCTTGGACCCTACCTTCCTTGACTGAGTCTTGTGAAGGTCAGTCACATACTAGAATGGCTATGCCACTATCGGCAACAGAGATATCATGTCAAGTTGTTCTTGAATATTTCGTTGATATGGATCATGTTACCTTGCAGACGAACGAGAAGGATCATGTTCTCGAGCCCACATGGTCCACTTCATCATCTTGTTCACATGGCTTCCTTGATGATACTTTACCCTCAAATGAAGCAATCGTAGAGGCCATGAATGGTTCTGACATGCCATGGGATGATATGCACCATCTCTCTTATTTTCTTCCAAAGCTTGCTAGAATCGAACAAGAAGATTTTAGATCTATCTTGAGTGAGATAGTTGATCACGTTGTAGTTCCACTTGATACGCACAACATTTATGCTAAAGGAAACATGGTGATTATCTCTCCTATCGTCGCATTCGATATCTCTCATATTCCTGGCAAGATTGAAAATGTATACATCGGTGTGGATTGTTTGTCGGAACAAATTTTGATCTACACCAATCTCTTCAAATAATTTTGTGATGTATTTTATTGGTCATGTGAAGAGATTCCATGAATCAACCCTTGAATTGTCGAACATGATATTAAAACCTACCCAGATGCTAAACTTGTTCGGAAATGATTTAGAGCTGTCAATCCTAGGAAGGCCCTTGTTATTATGGTAGAGGTAGAAAATTTTATTAATGTTGGCTTTATCTACTCGATTCCCTTGACCGAATGGGTATCCAATATCATTCATGTGAATAAAAAGCAAGGAACCAAACGTGTATGCATGGATTTTTTTTACCTAAATAAGGCCTATCCCAAAGACAACTTCTCAACACCCTTCATTGATCAAATTCTCGATGAGTGTGCAGGAAGCAACGTTTTTTCTTTTATGGATGGATTTTCAGGGTATAACCAAATTCAGATTAAGCCCGAGGAACAACATAAGACAACATTTATTTGTCCTTGTGGTAGATTCAAAAGCCTAAATATTCCTTTTGGCCTTAATAACATTGAAAAAAATTTCCAACAATCTATTACCTTTGCATTTCACGATCTCATGCATATATTCAAAGCCTATCTTAATGATCTCACTCTCGTAAGAGAGTAGATCACCCTACAAACCTTTAGCTATTTTTTGAAATATGTCACCATTACCGCATCCATTTGAACCCTCATAAATGCATATTTTGCAATAGGTTGGGTCGAATTCTAGGATTCTTAGTCTCTGAGACTGGGATCATGGTGGATCTGTTAAAGGTTTAGGCAATACTTCAATTGCCTCCCCCTCAAATTATTTGTCAACTTCAAGGTTTACAGGGGAAAGATAAATTTTTAATATGGTTTATAATGAACTATGCCAATATTACTAAGGGTTTCATGCATCTTTTAAAGAAGGACACTCCTTTTATCTGGGATGAGAGAGCCCAGGAATCCTTCAATGCTTCAAAGAAATACTTGGTATCGATGCCTATGGTTAAGTCTCCTGACTACAGTAAGGATTACTTTCTCTATATCGCCATGTTCGAAGAGACGATTGGTATGGTGTTGGTTCGAGAGGATGACGAGCTCCGTGAGCACGTAATTTACTATCTTATTTGAAACTTAGTCGGCCATGAACTCAAATATTCTCATGTTGAAAAGATAGCTTTGGCTACCGTCCGCGCAGTTTAATGATTATGAAACTATATATTTCTTTGAAAAACTATTGTGGTTGTCAATGTCAATCCATTTCAATACATCCTTAATAGGCGTATCGTAGGTAGGAAATACAATAAATGGATTGTCATTTTACAAGAATTTGATCTCAATTTTGCTTCTGCGAAATCCAAGAAATTGCTACTTTTTGAAAAAATAATATACGACTTCCCTCGGTTAGATGAGGATGTTATTCATGTTGATTCATTTATGGATCAAAAAAAATTCCTTGTCTCGTTGTCAGACTCCTGGTATGGAGATATTGTTGTCAATCTTCAAACTTTGAATTTCCCTCAACATTTCTCGAGAGATGACCGACGACATATACGATACCAAGCTAAGAACTACCTTATCATTGATGACACTTTGTATCGTCGAGGAGTAAATAGTATCTTTCATTGTTTCTGGACTCATGAAGAAATTGATTATGTTCTGAATGACTTCCACAGTGAGGATTGTGGTGGTCATATATCTGGGCTTGCAACAACCCAAAAAATTTTGTGAGTCGGTTATTTTTGGTCATCTATTTTTAAATATTGTGTCGAAGTGGTCAAGAAGTGTCATCCCTGCTAGGTGTTCACTCAGAATATGCACTCACATCCATCCCCTCTCCATCCATTCATTATCGTCGGTCCCTTCACCAAGAGGGGGTTGGATTTTGTGGATTTCAACCCAACTTTGCTTGCGGGCATCATCACATTATCGTGAACATAGACTACTTTAATAAGTGGGCTGAGACCATGCCTACTGTTAAACATGATGGTGATACTAATTTGTTTTCGTGTTCAATCAAATTATAGCCAGGTTCAGAATCCTGAGTGAGATTGTCATCGATCATGGCAGCCACTTTTAGAATGAAATGATGAAAGAATTTGCATTGAAACTAGGGTTTAAACATGGTCATTCTTCCCCTTACTACCCCCATGAAAATGGATAAGTAGAGGTCGTAAACATTTATCTCAAGACCATTTTGCATAAAATTGTCAGCCAGAGCAAATATGACTGGCATATCTTGCTTTATCCATCACTTTGGGTATACCGAACCTCAGTTAAGACTTACATGGGATTTTATCCTTTCCAGTTAGTGTAGGGTGTGAAGTCGATCCTACCTATTGAATGTGAAATACCTTCTCTTAGATTGGTAGTTGTTCTCCTACCTGACACTTTCGATCTCGAACAATGCCTCGTACACCTAGAGAGTCTAGATGAGTAGCATCGAGATGCCTCCACGGCTATAGAAGCAAATAAATGGTGTTTCAAGGTCGAATATGATAAGTATGTATGTACTCATCAGTATGTTGAGGGTGACTTGGTCATTCTATACGACCAAGCCAAAGAACCACTCGGGGCAGGAAAGTTCAAACCCATGTGGCACGGTCCCTATATCATGAAACGTGTCTTAGAAAAAGGATCTTATGAATTAGAAAATTATGAAGGGAATATGTTGGCTAATCCCAGGAATGGGCTCTACTTGAAAATATATTATGCTTGAGCCCCAAGATTGGGCATAACTCTTTGTATACTAATGTATTTTAGTGTATATATATTTCCCCCTTTTTTCATTTTTATCTTTCTTATCTAGTTTTCCCTTGGTTGGAAGATGTCAATGAAGTCTTCAGTCTACTTAGGATTCACAAATGGGGCTAGTCATCATACACAAAACTTGGCTTCCACTTCTTGGGTTGTTTACTGACCTGAGGGTCTGCTGGTGTCTTCAGGTGGAATTTTCCTAAGGTCATCAACGAATAATGTGGTTGAATATACCGTTGTTATAGAAATTTTGCATGATACCATTTCACATGGTATTCACTCTTTAGAAGTTTGCTTGGACTCCCAGTTAGTAGTATGTTAGTTGAATGGCAGTTAATGTGTGTGAGACCCTACTCTACTCTGATGATTCTTACAGGTACGACTTTTGGAACAACATTTTGATTTTACTACTTATCATCACATACCTTGAAGTTCTAATTATGTATCTGATGGATATGCTAATTTTGTTTTATATTGGCATTTTTCACATAACTAAAGAAAAAAAACACTTTCATCAATGCAAACATTGTAATATAAGTAAAGCCAAAGATCAGTGTTTTTATATATATTTCATCTCTCCAAAAAATATGGTGGTATATTACAAAATTGGGGCTCACACCCTCAAAATACATATATGGTCGAGCATACAATAATCACAACATATACACCAGTGGCACCAGATGTGTGTCATTATAGAATACTATGGAGTTTGTGAGACGTCGAAAGAGTCGTACCCAAGAACGGGGCACACCTACCACCTATCATTGCAATGCCTCCAACAGATCCTCTACTTGAACCATGGGAATCCGTTATGTCAAACAAGACAAGTTTCTCTGCACATTTTGAAGCACTCTATCTGATCCCAAAATCGAAGCTTAGAAATTTCACACTATAACTTCAATTTTAGCAAGACCTTTTTCTGATAGTGCATGTGAATATGTGTTAAGCCCTAATGTTGGCTCATTACCCCTTAATTGGGGCATATTATATTAGTAATGTTATTTTATTTATGTCGGCTTTAGGCCACTAGTTATAATTATACCTCCTAGTCTCCTATATATACAAATGAGACATTTTCATTTTGAATCATCTTGTACTTGAACATTTAAGTGGGGTAAAAGGAGGTTGCCCCCTTGAAGAGGCTTATTATCTGAAATTATCTCTGTTTCAAGGCATTGAGTACTTTTCCTGAGATTTTTCCATGCTATATTGATGTTAGGTTCTTAACATATGGTATCAGAGCTCAAGGTCTTGGGGTTTCGCTGCTACATCTGAGACACCGTGGAATTTTCGCTATAACTTTTTTTCTACAACGTTTCAGAAGGAACCACTTGGAGGGTATTTAGTAGACAGATCAAGGTACGTTGGGTTCCAAATTCATCTCCTGAGGCCTTATACTTTAGGAGATACATCCTATACAAGATAGGGTTCTAGAATCATCCTGAAATGAGTCATTGCGGAATTTTCGCTATAAAAACGTTTTTGTAACGTTTCAGACTCTGTCCTTCGGAGGCCATTTACAAACATTAGTAAGGTATCGGTGGTAAACATTTCATCTTCTGGGTCATCATAAATTTGTAGATACACCTTGTGTAAGATAGGGTATCTGACTAGTCCTATTGACTAGCCTCAAGAAGGTGTTCCAGGTAAAACAAGCATAACTTCTTGCTGAGAGTATCCAAATTGAGTGGGACTGGTTGCATTGGATCGTGGACAATCTGTAGTATTTTGGGTGCAAGTTTCAGAATTTTACATCAATTATTTTGTGTGGGTCATTCTATACAAGTGATATCTCCTGGAAAGGACAAAAATCGGCAAGTTGTGAGGAAGTTACTGTAAATTCCACTTGGCACATCCAATTTTGATCAAACCTGTGGCATTGCAGAGAAGAAATATCAAAGAACTACCTAAAAGAAAGTTTCATACCCATAAGGGCTGAAACTTGGGAGATAGAACAAAATAAATATTGTCTAGCATAACCACCTCAAAATCAAGACTCAAAAGTGATATTTGGCCAACATGCCACCCAAAAAGGGAGCTTCTACACCAAATAAGCCTCCAGAAAATCCTAATTGGACTCTTGATGAAGGTGAAGAAATGCGTAGGGACATAAATGATTTACAAAAGAAGACAGTAACCAAAGATGAACTACAAGAGATGAGGCATTCAATGGAAGCTAAGTTGGATACTAAGATGGATTCAATGGAAGCTAAGTTGGATACTAAGATGGATGGCTTAAAAGGGGAGATCATGGAAGTATTAAGAAATTTTGTAATAGAGAAGACACCCAAAAGTGAAAATGCATCCCATGAAATTCATGATGAAGACACAAGGAAGGTGAATCAAGAATGGAGAAACTCCAACTTTGG
>ML801555.1:50619-60680 GCA_009831015.1 Picea engelmannii | reverse complement strand
AACATCCCACTTCTTGTGGCACTCAATTTGGCCCAATATCCACCAAGATATGGCCAAACAACCATAAAATGAGCATAAAATCATGAATAAAACCTAATAATAAGGTGGAAAACCCACATTTGGGAAAGAATGCAAGCTATACCTCTTTCTCTGGGACCTTAATCGCATGGAGCACCATGTGGTCGAGTGCTGGCACCTTATCCTCTACCTGGCCCCCTGGTCTAGCACCTATTGTCGCGTGGATAGCCCCCTCCGACCAGGGCTTATCCCAAACTTCGTGCCCAACCCCAACTTAAATCCATTTTTTCCATTTGTATAAACAAGGAACACATGTGCATTGTTGGTTAGTGCATTTTTTCTAGTTTGTTTTCTTACTTGGAGGTCACAGGTTCGATTCCCCTGGAGGTGGAACAAACGTTTACCCAGCCATCTTTGGCCAAATTCGGGTTGCCACAAAGTGCTCTGTGATTGGGCCACATGTCACCCCGTGAATGGGTTGTATTGTCCAGTCATCAAACCAGTCACCTACACAGTCATTTGCCCAGTCATACCTACCACATCATCACCATACCTACCACATGTCATGTTGTATGGACTGCCACATGTCATGTTCTACACTACCACATGTCAAATTTTTATTGGTCCAAACCAGCCCTTAAAAATGCCAAAAATGACTACCACATCTCACATCTTGGTGCTTCCATGTGTCTTGCTAGCATCACCATGATTTCATGCTGACGTCATCTGCCACATGTCTTACTAACGTCAGCAGTATGTACTTCAGATCGCGATATTAGGAGCATACGATGTACGTTTGAGCCTATTCAAATTTCATTGGGTTAATATCGACAAGGCCTATGTACACATCCAGTTTGACTCCATTCCGGGAACATTGATTTTTAGGCCTTTCTGAGCCCCATCAAGCTCCTTGATCCGAATCTAGATCACGCCTTCCCACTAAAGACCTTTTGGTTTCCAAAAGGTTTATTACATCAATCGACTATATCCTTGCATCAATTGAATAATGAAAAGAAGCCTAGAATTAACATTAACTAGACTCAATAAGTGATTCCATAAATCAAATCACTTTTATTACATCAATGACACTGACATTGACTCAATTTACATATAGGGCATAAAAATTGCCCAGTTCCAATCGGATGACCCACCTCCTACCAATGGAGTGTCACGTTCGTTCCTCTTCTTCTCTACAACATCCTCTTATTTTCCTCTTGTAGCGTCCTTCTGCTCATTGGCAACATCCTTCTGATCCTTTGCAGCATCTGTCTTATGCTCGGGCCCTTCAGGCTTTGTTGAGCGTCACAACTCTAGATGCAACTTCCAAAAACTACCTTCACAATGTCCTCTCTTCTGAAAATGTGAGAAAATTTTTCTTGCTCGAAGAAACTTGATGGAATTGTGCCTCGACTAAGTTGAATACCCCTTCAATTTCTCTGACTCCTACCTTGGTTGTGCTGACTTTACTCTCAGATTATTTTTGACCTGCAGTGTCGTGTCATCACGTCTTGGTGTACTTCTTGTCTCTGTGATCTTTCTTCCATATATTTTTTTGTTTCTAGTAGTCTGCAACACAATGGTTATTACTGCTACAAAACATGCATGGAATCGCTTTTCTGATAAGATCCATGACTCTAGCATGCTCATCAGTAAAGGTGAGCGAAGGGGATTTATACCTTTCAACCTTTTTATCTTTCTTTCGCAACTCATTGTTTGTGTCACTGCTGGCTCGAGCTACATGTTTTCCTTGCTGAGTCTGAAACCATTTAGGTTTCAAATCTGGATGCCATTCCCAGCAATGGTCAGCATCGTGTCTGAACTTACGACAATGTGTGAAACAAATCACTGAATTGTCATCCACAGAAGATTCTCCAGCATATCCCAATCCTTCCAAGAGTGGACGCTCATGCACTTCAATCGGCTCGGCTCTGCCTTGGCCATATTTTCCAAGGAATTTTCCCTTCCATTATTCGAACTTGGATAAGATTCTCATACCAACTCCTTTGGTATGTTTCTCAAATTTTGCAATCTCTGGATGGTCGGATTCCACCTCCTGATCAACTACAGGAGAAGATGGAGTGTACTGGATGCTTTCCGTTGATGAAGAAAATGTGCCAATGGCTTCTCCTACCGATTGCTCCTCAACTGGACTAGCAGGAGTATAAGAATACTCCTCATTGGATTGCCTCTGGAATGGATGAATTCCATCATCCTTGATAGGGCTCGGGCTTCTAACTGAAGGACTTCCTCCAACTGGCCTTTCTTTCATTGTGAACATCAACATTCGCATTATTTCCCTATCTTCCTCGAGAATTTTTACCAATCTTCGCAATTCAAAATTCTCTCTTTGAATTGTTTGGTTAATATCCTCAAGCTCATAGAGTCTATCTCTCTTCAATATTTTCCCCATATTCACAGTTCCTGCAAAATTCAGCCTACTCTAATACCACTTGATCCAAAAATCGAAGCTTAGCAATTTCACATTATAACTTCAAATTTATCAAGACCTTTTTCTGATGGTGCATGTGAATATGAAAATGAAAAAGAATTAAATAATTAAGAGAAATATCATATATCACAAATAAATCAAACCATCAACAAATTGGACACAAGAAGTTGATAACAGAGTTCGGAAAAATCTGGGGCCTTTGTCTTCAATGAGGGAGGATTTCTCTATTCAATATTCAATTCTTTACAGTATGCATTAAAATTGCACAATATAGGGCTCTATCTGACTAGATACATTCTTCTCTGTCTCAGAAACCTGATGCAACAGACGGCACTGAAAACAGAGTAGTAGAACTCCCAGAAACTGCCTCCAAAACTCAGTTACTTTGCATTGCTCAAGATTACTTGACCTTGGAAAGTTCTTCCTCGACTTGATTCAACATTATTTTCTTATTCTTACTTGTTTCAAACCTCACAATTTCTTGTTTTATATATTCATGAGGTAGAGGGATCAAATCGCAACATCCCACTTCTTGTGGCACTCAATTTGGCCCAATATCCACCAAGATATGGCCAAAAAACCATAAAATCATGAATAAAACCTAATAATAAGGTGGAAAACCCACATTTGGGAAAAAATGCATGCTAGACCTCTTTCTCCAGGACCTTAATCACATGGAGTGCCATGTGGCCGAGTGTTGGCACCTTATCCTCTGTCTGGCCCCCTGGTCTAGTGCCTATTGTTGCATGGATAGCCCCCTCTGACCGGGGCTTATCCCAAACTCTACACCCAACCCCAACTTAAATCCAATTTCCACCATCCTCTTATCGTGCTATCATGGAGGATATCTATGGCTTGATAGGAATGTCACTCTGGATCTGGTGTTGATCCACCTAATCATAGGACTGAGCATGCAGGGACCGGACCCTTAACAGTTCTACCCAGGGAAGACTTCAGATAGCTCCCTAGAATAGCGCAGAAAGGAGGATTATGGCAATGTAGAAAAGGGAAAGTAAGGCTACAAGGTAGCCTCCATCCAGGATGGCACAGTGCACCTATCTTGGCAGCTCATAGCTGGCAAGCTTGTCAGAAAGAACCATCCAACATAGGTCACTGGATTTGTAGTAAACCTTGCAGGGAAGTGCGTAGAAGGAATGCAAATGAACTAGGCGAATTGCCTCGTCAAGGAGCTAGAGAAGGACTACCGTGAAGCGCAGGATCAGGGATATGAATTCCATTTCAGTTGGTTACTGGCACTGATCACACTTGTTTCTTGGCATATGTTGAAAGGAGTGACATTTTGAAAAGTTGTGCCATCGGAGCCATTGGTCACAAGGTTCTCCACCTTCTGGTATACAAATGACATTTTGAAGAAGTGGCAGTTGAATGTTGTCTTCCATGCTTACTACTAGTAGCTAAAGCTTGCTATTAAGGAATTTCCATGAATGACACCCAACACACTGCACCAGTATAGACTACTAGCGAAGTTTTGCGATGTATGAAATAATTGAGAAAGAGTTGAAAGAGATACAGCAAGACATCCATTTGATCCGTGCAGTACCTACTGCACCTTCTTCATTCAAGATTGCATAATTGGGGGATGAGCCCAGCCAATTATGAATCCTAGAATATGCAACAGAGGCTCGACTTCATCAAGTCCAAGAAGAAAAGGAAAAGGCTACAGAATCCTTGAAGCAAGAAAAGGAGGAGGTCTTAGAGAAACTTTGAGTTGCGTAGAAGGAGAAAGACGAAATTTGGGCAATGTATGAGGAGAACAATGCGAAGATACAGAAATAAACATACCAGCTTCTCGCAGAGCAAACTATGGTCAAAGAGGCAGTGACTAAATAAATTTTCTCTATGTTGGTCCTGGCACAGGAGGAACCAAATTCAGTCGAGATACAAATGGAGAAGCTCTTTGAGGCCATTCAGTAGCTTCAAGCAAGAGGAATGGAGCTAGAGATCCAAGCAGTGTTGAACACTCTGCAATAAGTGTGTGATCAGAGGGAAGAAATCACCAAAAGTGTAGTTGGAAGGATTAGGACCCTCGCCCTATAATGTAAGCAGTTGAGAGACCGAAGTGTGAAGACCTATGAGTTCCTTGCAGAAGATCCAGAGTTGAGGACACTAGAAGCACAACTACAAGAGGTGAAGCAGCAGACACTGACAGTTCAAGCACAAATGAAGATGCTCACTGTAGTTGAGAAAATGAAGATATCCCAGGAACATCACGCAATCCAGCAGTAGGTTACTTCCATCTAGAGTAGAGTCATGGAGGTTACACAGAGACTACAGTTGGTCCATGACGAACCCTCCATGCTTTTTGAAGAGATTGAGGGACAAGGATCCCAGCTAGACCAGATGGTCATGACAGTGGAACACCACCTGGAAGGGATTGTTACAGAGCAAGTGATTCAAGAGTTTTCCGAGTAGGAATCTCTAGAGAAGAAGCAAGTCAAGGTATCTTGAGATAAGCTCGAATCCTTCAAAGAAGCATTGCCCAGATCTGAATGACTCAGGACAAGTCACAGCTGAGTGTCGAGGGCCTATTGGCACTCGACCAAGTTTTGAGGAAACATTGGTCGTGTTTGACCACTTTTGGGACTTCAACAAGCTGGTTGAAGATGGAGTGCCCAGGAGGAGTTGAGATTGTTGAATCTCGCTTGTTTTGCGAGCTTGTGGACCCAACAAGGGTTTATTAGGGTTTATGTAATGGGTTATGGTATGTCATCCCATTGGTTTACCCATGTTTAGGCCTCTTTGTAAATGTATAAATAAGTATCTAAGCGATGTAATAACGACTACTTTTAATTGTCTTAGTGAAAGAAGTTGTAAGTGCTTTGTGCAGACAAACTGTGTAAGGCTCTGTGCTGATAAGGATTTGGCTATGTTCCTTGACCTGGTTTTGGGGAAGGTGGATCTAGTGCGATGTGCGTAGATCACTTGTCCAGTGTGAATTTTGGCTCTGTAGCTTTGTGCACAGGAGTAGATGAATGTAATAATATTGGAGACTAATAAATAATAATAAGAAGTTGGTGGGTGTATCCCCACACTGGGGTGATCCACGTATATCTTGTGTTCTATGTGCTTTGTGCGAAGTTGTGGATGTGATTTATGTTGTTTATTTTCTTAGTGTTGTTGTTATAATGTATGTTGAATGCATCTCATGTTGTTGCTTAGTTCTTAAACATGATTGAATTTTATATATGATCTAATGTTATGTGCTGCATGATTGAAAGTACTTCGTCTTTATTATTACTGCGTTGATCTGTAATGAGGGTTTGATCTACAATGTGGATGAGTGTCTAGAACTAATGCATATTGTTGTCTAAGTTCTTTGTTAAGCATTGTAATCATAGATCTATGTCCCAGATTTATTTTATACACATGAGTCCTGCAACCCCCCCTGCCTCTACCTCAGGTGAGACTTTATATGCTTCGCAGGTGTTGTCGAAAGGGTCGATAGTTAGGGTTTTGTTGGCGCATTGTTGAAGCGTTGAACCCTGGGTCTGCCCCTGTGTCAACAAGAGCCATGTCACCCATTCGTAACTTTAGATAGGAATTTTCATGAACCAGCATATAGGATAGGTCATCAATCCATTGTGCACATTTGCATCATTCTATGACTGCAACTCATATGCCTTAGGTACGAACCCATTTAGTAGAGACACAGAGCCTTCTTTCTGCAACTAAAAGTGTCGTTATTGAATGGTATAGACTTATCAAACATGGGTGACCTAGTTAGATCCTCTGTGCCATTCAGTGCCCATGTAGAGTTTTTTGTCCGTAGGATCGAGAGTCCCCTATAGCTAATACATGAATTCGTGTTTGAACCTAATTTGTTACTCATAAGCATGCTGACCTATACCTAGTGGGACTCCCAACGAGTCTGATTTAAGCTCTTTTCTTACTCTCCCAAAAAGAGAAAGATTGTCAATTGAACTTGTCTCCTTCACACTCATAAATTGGATTTGAAAGGATGTTTATTTGGTGTAACTTTACCCCTTTTTCAAACCAAGTAGACTAAATTTACAAAAAAGGACATTTTTTGGCGTTAAGTTGTAATTGCATCTCATTCTCTTGCTTTCAGTATTGAGCCTATTTTTGGTTCTCTCTTTCATATTATAATCCTATCACCTCAACGGTTTGTATCATCAGCCAAGTAGAGCCTTGTTTATATCCTTTGCAACTTGACACCCTATACCCAAGAGGAAACATTCCCCCGAGTGTCCATATCCTGCATGCACCTCCTTGCATTGAGCATATGCATGTTCGACTACTAGAACTAGTTGCTTACTTGCGACACCCATTTCCTCCTTTGTATCATAGCATTCATTTGACTATGAAAAAAAAAAAAAAGGGAGGGAAAAGAATATTATCTTATATTGGCAACATTCGTGTCACCTTTGAATAGAGAAAAAACTTTTGAGTCCACTTGTCATTAAAATTTTGGGTTTATCATCAACTTATGAAGTTGATCTCGTTACTTAGAGTTTATTCCACCGACTCATTACTCTTCCAGTCGCTATGGAGAGTTTGATTGATTCCTCCTGCATCACAAAGTTTCATCATTGAATGGATGCTACCAGAGTCTACCATATGTCTCATGCTCTTGTTCAAAGGATGTTTATCAGCCTATGTCAACCATTCCTTAGAACTCTTGACTTTTCATGTTGGACATACCCTCAATGTGTCTCATAGTTACATGAAGTTTTAGTCCTATCATGCACCCTGGTCCTACTTTCGTCATTGGTAGGTAACCTTGAACCTAGCAGTCGTCATTTCATCATTGGTTGTTGACTGGGGGGTTTCCCTTGTGTTTGACAGCAAGAAATCTATTCACGCATTGGGATTCATGTAGTGTCTTGAATGTCATTAGCCTTATTGGTGGTTTCCTCTCCTTTTTCAGCATTTTTCCTTATTAGTTGTTATTCATAAGGTATTTTTCATGTACCTCTTACATCCGGCACACGTGAAAGACGCACATGGTTGTTGTTTCATGAACATGTTCTTCATCCGATTTCCTCCAAATCATCAAGATCATGCTTTGTACCTCATGCTAAATGATGAGATATGCTTCAATGCTCTCCTTTCAGCGGGTCTCCTTCCATCGACTTCAACCCATCTATTCTGGAAATGAGACATAGAGTCTTATGAGTACCTAGACGCTTGCAGTCATTAGTGGAAGGTTCTCCCACCATCAACAGTTGGGAATACATCAATGTTTCTTGATCAATAGATTATTCAAGTGTTCGACCTCGACACCTTTATTCACACTTGTAAGAATGTACTCGATGCCTTGATACCTACTTTCATTATTGGTAGTTTGTCTCACATTTTTTAACGGTATACCTTAATGATTGGTAATCAAACAAAGTCTCATTTGTTTTTACCTCAAATCCTTTATTCACATGATGTAGACTTGCACCTTTGGCGGATCATCTAGAAGACTTGAAGAAATCAGTTCATAGTTGTAGCTTTCCTTAGTTATTGCTATCTTTCATTGGACCAGTACCTATATGACTTCAGTGATCATGGGAGATCAGATTGTACCCCATTATATACAGATATCTTCATATTGATTTTGAGACTGGTTTTACTGGGCCTTGTTTGTGACTATGAAAGCCTTTGGCATGTAGCCACCTTTGTGTTTCCTATTCATGGCCATGACCAGTTGTTTGATATATTTTCACATGGATCTGCAGTGTAATTCAAATTACAGCCATGTGCGCAAAGTCAGTGCAGATTGTAATATTCTCATGAGAAACTAGTTCGTCTAGTTGGGTCTCCATTACTCCACTTATGGGTATTAAAATGTATTTCATCCATCACAAATACTCCTCTAACCTCACACATTAGGGGGCATCTATTATAGAAATATTTTCCTCACCCTATGAAAATTTTCTCAGAAGGCCTTTTTACATTTCCCTATGTAGACTTGAAGTCCCTTTTTGCAGTTCCCAGAGCTAAAAATAATATTTTTCCACATATATGCGCCCTAACTATTATACAGCATGCATATATGCAGGTTGCACCATTACAGCCTGCATACATCGGGTTTTGTGCCCAAAATTGATGGATTATGTTATTGAATGTGCTAACTCTATATATTATCACCATATGCTTGTGTTTCTTTGTTGTTGAGGACAAGTTGCAGGTGTATTGCTTTGTTTCAAGTGCTCAATGGTGGACTTCATCGAACATATAGAATAGGTAGGCTCTTTATATTGTATTGTTAGCATATGTGTTTATATAGCATACTTGAGATTAGAGTTGATTTCTATAGTAATTGTTATCTGTTGTGATTTACCCCATGCCATAAAGATATTTTTCTCATAACAGACCAGTCACCATCTGTTGATTACATAGTTGTTGCAATGAGAAATAGTTTAGATGAATAAACCGCTCATGCCAAATGTTTATCAAGTCATCACTATGAACAACAAAAATAATAAAAAAATATGATGACCCAAAGTTTTAAAACTTGTACAACCTGGTAATATCATCAAGAAATTCTAGTTGCAAGAACATGCTTAGGATCTTTTATATCCTTGATTACAACTTGGTGAGGTGAAATCTCTACAGTTTTACCTTCACCTAAATGAGTGATTTGATATATTGATAGAAGGTTACAAGAAAGACTTGGAACAAATAATACACCATTGAAATGACCATTATCTACATACACGGTTCCAGATCCTACAACACTAAAAGATCTATCATCATCAACAAATATTTTCTTCATGTTACATTCATTTAGAGCAGAAAATATGTATTTATCCTTAGCCATATGATAAGATTCTCCAGAATCAATAAGCCACTCATCAGAAGAAGAAGTAGAAGTTGTATTGAAGGAGAAGCCAGAAGCAGAAAGTACATTTCCATGAGAAGCAGAAGAAGAAGTAGAATCAATACTGATATTGTGCCTCTTCATCGTTACTTCTAAAGTTTTCATCTTCTTGAAACATTTGGACTCATCATGATCATCTTTATCACAAAATTTGCAATGTGTGTCAATCTTCTTATTTTTGTATTTTTCTCCTTTGTCACCATTAGGAGTTGAAGTTGTATGAGTGGGTTTGGGACACTTATGTTGCTTGTTGTTGTAGCGAGGATGTTGTTTCTTGGGATACTTGGGTTATCTTTTTGTTGGGAAACTAAATCTTTGTTGGAGGTACATGCAGTGTTGATCACTCCAAGTTGTACAAGCTTATCTTCCTCTCTAATCAAAGAAGCACAGAAGGACTCAAGAGTGGGTTTTTTATAAGTTATCCCTAGAGCCTCTCTCATGGCATAAAATATAGATACAAACACATAATTTTCACTACCTAGCTTAGAGAGAATAAGATAGATGTAACTCTTTTCCTCCATCTTTATCTCACATTCTTCACATAAAATTCTGAGTGTTTTAAACTTAGATAGATAGTCTCCAATGCATGAAAAATCACTTGGATTTAAAGTCAGTACTTGATTTTCTAATTGTTGTTCTTGAATAATATTGAGTTTACCAAACACAGTTTCAATCTTTTCCCAAGATTCATCGGGGTCATCAATTTCTTTAAGGTGGAACCTTAAATCAGGAGAGATGGACATT
>ML801555.1:37490-49457 GCA_009831015.1 Picea engelmannii | reverse complement strand
ATCTCGATCTACAACAGGAGTGGGTCTTCAAACAGGCTCTAATATCATGTTCGACAACACAGGTATTTCAACAGAGGATAAACACCTTTAGTAAGCACTCACACAACTAGATCAAATATCAACACACCAATTTTTGATGTGGTAAAACCCCTACAGGGAAACATCCACGGCCCCATCCAATACAACCACTTGGAGCAGTTTATTAATGCAAAAGAAAAAGATTACAAAGATATTTTACTCGAGAGTTTCTCACAATCGATCATCATAAAATGAGCCTCCATTCTATTTAAATAGAGATCATGGAAAATCGGATGTTAATCCACAGATCAATGGCTGTTAAGATCGAGAATAATATGAACCGTTGGATCACTGTATGTCAGCAACATATCGTGATCGTCGTATTTCCTAACTACAATTGAATAATAATGCATATTAAAGAAACACACTAAGAAACACACTTTTACCTAAAGACACATTAGAGAAAGTAGATATTAACTAACTCTTAAGTGTCTAAATATCCTAACATTTGGGGTTGTTATGATGTATAAAGACTTAAGGGAATTGAGGTAAGAATTCCCTCAGTCAAATATTAATATTTGAATTGATGTAAAGGAAAGAGTCCTTGAGTATGCAAATATTATTTTTGTTTCTTGAATGCATTTATGGGAAATCTAATTACATGTTTTGTTATAATTGGTTATGAGATCATAACCAAGTTAAATCATGATACATTACTCTTGTTGTAGGAATGAATTCCATTGAAGAGGTCCATGTGTGAGGCCATCATGATATTGGATATGGAAAGGCTATATTGGCATCCAAGTGCATAATGGATTTACCCTATATAAATGATGTTTTGACAGCAAAGTCTTTGCCGACATGAGAGACCACTGAGATAATTATATTCCTTGTGTTGTGTATGGCTTGAAGAGGAAAGTATCTAAATAATTGAGGAATTAATTGGAAAGAATTTGGATGATGTATTGAGGCGTGTTCCATACCTTCCAACTCACATGGTGGAATACATGACATGAACATATGGTATTTCATAGTCAATGCAAGAATGCATTGTGTATATGTGGCCATGATTATTAGCATATTGGTTTTATTTATTGGTAAAGTTTGATTGCATTATGAAAATATGGGTGTGATGATAATGCATGTACAGTGAATGATAGTTTGATTAATGGTTGAGTTCCATTTTTAATTTGAATAATGGTTGGAAATGATTGAATTTTTCATAAATTACAATTTTGAGATCATTTCATGAATTGTTGAAAATGTGCATGAAATACTAACAACTTGTTTGGTTGCAATGTAGTTGAGGAAATAATTGGAAAGATTTTGGATGATGTATTGCGGCGTGTTCCATACCATCCAAATCACATGGTGGAATACATGACATGAGCATATGTTATTTCAGAGTCAATGCAAAAATGTATCATGTATATGTGGCCATGATTATTAGCATATTGGTTTTATTTATTGGTAAAGTTTGATTACATTATGAAAATATTGGTGTGATGATAATGAATGTACAGTGAATGATAGTTTCATTCTAGATAAAATTATTAATGGTTGAGTTCCATTTTTAGTTTGAATAATGGTTGGAAATTATTGAATTGTTCGTAAATTATAATTTATCGATCATTTCATGAACTGCTGAAAATGTGCATGAAATACTAACAACTTGTTTGGTTGCAACGAAGTTGAGGAAATAATTGGAAAGAGTTTGGATGATGTATTGAGGCATTTTCCATACCTTCCAACTCACATGGTGGAATACATGACATGAACATATGGTATATCAGAGTCAATGCAAAAATGCATTGTGTATATGTGGCCATGATTATTAGCATATTGGTTTTATTTATTGGTAAAGTTTGATTGCATTATGAAAATATTGGTGTGATGATAATGCATGTACAGTGAATGATAGTTTCATTCTATATAAAATGATTAATGGTTGAGTTCCATTTTTAATTTGAATAATGGTTGGAAATGATTGAATTGTTCGTAAATTACAATTTTGAGATCATTTTATGAACATCTGAAAATGTGCATGAAATACTAACAACTTGTTTGGTTGCAACGAAGTTGAGGAAATTGCAGGTAGAGTATTCTTGGATATGAAAATGATGTAATACCGTAAAGAAAAATAATACCTACATCCACAACACCCAAACATAATGAGAGGAAATATTATTCCTGGGAAATTTTTATTTTCTTGTATAAAACAAATTTGAGAAATTAATAATTGAAAAATGTTATGATATGCTAATAATTTGTTTGGTTGCATGGAAATTGAGAAAATTGCAGGAATAATGGTCTTCTATATGGAATGGATGTAAGTTGATGTAGGAGCGTCCTGCTTCCAAAGTCTTGTACATTTGATGAGACCTAGAGGGTCTTTCATTTTACTAAAGGAGTTGGTTCCTTAATAAAGTTTTCCTACGTTTTATTATAGGAGAATTTATAGGAAAGAATTGAGTTGGATTGATATGTATGTAATTAAATCCATTTGTTATATGGATCTTGAGAGTTTTTTTAGGGTTAGGTAAATCTTAGGATGAGTGAGAGATCCTAGGAAATAGTTAGAGATCTCAAGAATATATTGTGGATCTAGAGATTCAAAATATTGATTTGGGGAGGATTATTAGGATCTGAACTACAATTGGTTTCAGAGTTCTTTGTTAAACTTTTAAGCCCAAGAGGTAGAGAGGGTTTGAAAAGGATGGGTATGTAGGTGAAGATTGAGAATGTAGAAGGCCATAGTGGCCAAGAGGTTCAATTAGAGGCCAAAGACAAATAAATCATGTCAGTGGAGTGGAGAGGATCTTTGTAAAGGTTACAAAGGTTATGTATAGAAATTTTGTATAATTGAACACTTTGTTTCAAGTGTTAGGTAATCTAACTGTGAAAACCCTTCCCTTTGTATGATAGTATAAACTGAGCATATCCGGGTAATATTATGTTGCAGGTGGATGATATTTGTAAATGGGGACGTTCAAGAGGTTCATCTTTGTATTGAGATATCAAGGTTAAGTATGTTTCCATGGATAATCGCATATCTTAGTCCATATATATAGGTATGAAAACTCTGATGGAGGAGGTTGTTCGAAGATTTCTATTAAATAAGAAGATTGGCCGATTAATAACCTATATGAAAATAAAACATATGCAGTGATCATCGATCACTGCAAAGATCGATGATTTGCACATTCGATGTGAAAATATATGTTAATCAGTGATCAATCTGAGGTCGAGAGCATGAGTGTCATAATATCATTAGCTCGAGCTAGAGGCAGTTCATTTCACTGAAGATAGATCATAATTGTCGATTCAAAGGAGTATGGCAATGGCACCATTGAATGAAAACAAGATCATTTCTCAAGCATCAGATTGAGAGGAGAAAAGATAGATGGTGGGGAATCTCCTCACATGTCAAAGATACATAGAGGTCAATTCTAAGATAAAACGTGAAAATGTTTCCAGGCGGTTTCATGGGATCCATGTGCCAAAGTTACATCAATTTGTGTTTCATTTGGTGGGTTATAAAACCACCTTTGGAAAAATGTGAATGAGTGAGGACCATCTAATTGAGGTTGATAGGTTTTGAAATTGGAAATGAAGTGGAGTCGTCCACTCAACATGAGATCAAGATGGAGTCATTGATTTATCTCGTGGTTATAAACCAGAGTTACAAGGGTTATGAGAGCTCAATGAAAAGTTGAAAGAGTTTAAGGGTTAGTATCTTTCCACCATAAATGAAGATTGCACCATAAGAAACCATTTCACAACTTAATATGTCAGAAGAGGACAAAATGAAGGATCGATCCATGAATGTGATTGATATGAGATTGAAAATACATATTTAAACAAGTCAAAATATTGTGGGGTAATCCAAGTGCAGAGATTATGAATCTGGTAAACTTGAAACAGTGAACACTAAGAGAGGTGTTATAAGACAACACAAAGAAATAGGAAGTTTTGAGGGAAGTTTAGAAATAAGAAGAGTCTCCATAGATCTATTAAAGATATTAAAATTCAATACTGTTAAATGTGTATTTGTAGGGTTTGAACTCTATTTAGAAACCTAATCAAGAAGGATCCTTGAATAGTCCCTTTGAGGACTTATAGAGAAGCCTGAGTCTAGTGAAGTTGCCTAAGGTTGTGATTATTGGAGATACTAGGTAGGGAATCTCTATCAAGTGGTATCAGAGAAAGGTTTCTCTTTGGGATGAACAGGTATGTTCCTTGGGAATGATAAATCATATGAAATGTTTAGAACCTCAAGGTTAGATCAAGGATTCTTGTTAAAATGGAATTGTAGTTATCCTAGTGAGTAAATAAATTTGTATAGTTTTGGAATTGAATCAAAAACCATGATGTTGCAGAGTTGATAGTGGTTTGTGATAAGAACTACAATGGATAATTTCTATAAAATATTGCAAACATGGGAAGGTGGTTCCAGCAGGGAGACTAGACAAAATTGTAATAGAGAAATTAGAACAGACATTGACTAGGGCTAGGCATGTTGTTTGGCTTGAAGGATAGAACCAGGTCTGTAATGTTATTTGGAGGAAGGAAAATAGCATAAATGTTCTTCAAGGTTAAAGTGTCTATGTATTGAGAAGTTGGATGGTTGGTTGTACAAGAAATAAAATTTACATCCAATAGAGAATTGGAGAATTTTCTCTTGGAGGTAAAATCATAGTAGGAGTTGAAATCTCCTATGTTGATTTCAGAGATGATAGAAAATGGTTACAGAGAGTTGGTATAATTTTAAGGAGGGATTTGAGTTGAAAAATAATCCAAATAAAGTGTTCTCTTTAAGGGAATTAATTCAGAGGTGTTGATCAAAGGAAGGGTGTTGAAGATAATATCTTGGAACATATCTTATAAAGATTTTGATATGTTGTTTTTTATGCTAACTCTGGTCATAAAGATTTTTTTTTTTTGTAGGTAACAGAGAAGGAGGATTGATGTCAGCCGTTATAGAAAGTGAAGCTATTACAGAGGAAGAGAGAGCAAGAAGAGCTCTCAAGTGAAAAAAATTGTGACAGAACCCCAACAGTAAATTGAAATTACTGAAGGAAGAAGAGGACAGTATAGTTCTCAAAGGAAGAATGAAAGAGGTGAGTAGTTGAATATGCAAAATCCAAACATCTTTGAAAGATGAGGGGCAGGAGTTCTCAAGAATATTTTCTACTGTAGAGAACCATAAGAGAGGAGATACCAAGAAGATGGCTTGGTAGTGGTGACAAGTTGCAAACTTGTTACAAATATAGGAAAGGCTTATTGCAATTCACGATTGGACAAGGAGAGTTCACAGAAGGAAGTAAGGGTGGCTAATAATTTTCATCTGAAGGGTTCAGGTAGAATTCACAATCAAGTAGAAATAAATGCCAAGGTAGTTGGAATAAAGAGGATGAGTGATGAATAATTTGACAAGGAAACGACTGACTTGAAGGTACATCTTAGTGTACTACTGGAGTTACTACAGAAGTATGAAGAAGACCGGAGATATGGATGGAGAATGAAGAAGAAGGTCAGATGGAATTCATTTCAGGTGAAGATAAGGTGAAGAATGTATGCCAGGTTGAAGGAAGAACTCATAGAATATGAGTATGAAAGGGAATTTTTCCTATGTGAGCTTGAACAAGGATTATTCCTTGATGAAGAGGAAGTCAAAGATGTTGAGAAGAGATTTCTTGATAGTCTTATGAACTATTGGACTAGTTTATATCAGCATGGACACTTGATGACTGAAGCATCAAATGGGGAGCCTTGTATTTTTTAATCTGACACTTTGTGAGTGATTACAGATTTGGCAAGTAATGAATAACAATTGGATGATGTGTTTGTGCATGTTGATGAAGAAATGAGATTCCTAGAGGATATATATGAGATAGAAATATTTTTAATTGAGCATGTGTTTATTAATCTTGAATATGGTAGACTTGGTGAGGAAGTTGTCATAATAAGGGATATTGAAGAAAATCAAATGAAGGCTTGTAACAATTTTGAGGATAATAGAAACCCTTTGCTTGAAAAAGAATATTCAGCAATAGAACAAGATGGAGACATTTTTCAATACATGGAGGAGTGCATTATGATGTTGACAGGAGTAGGAATTCAATAATATTGTGTAAACCTAATGATTGGAGTATGCATGCATATTTTGAAGAAGTTGAAGTAGAACATAATTTAATTTATGTCTTAAAGGAAAGTGGAGTAGCATCATCTCACGGAATTTGTGCAAGTAATGAAGATGAAGAGTTACTTCATGAAGGCATGATCAAGAAGATTCCATTCATTGGAATGTTTAATGGAAGTCTTATGAAACAAGGAGGAAGCACAGAAGAAGATATGGAGATTTTGTAAGAGTGGCTAGAAGAAGATCCAAATGATGAGTGTTGCATAGAATCTACAATTGAAATTCAATATGGTTTTGTTGAATTGTATGAGGAGTTGAATTTTTTGGAGGGAAGAATAGTAAGTCAAAGACTGCATATTCAACGTACAAAGTCAGAACTGGAGGAAGAAGACATCGTCATGAAAGACAATGAGGAGAAAGTTTCAAGGTAGAATAGGAAGTATATGTCAGAGGAGAGTTTTATAAATCTTGTACAAGAAGAGAATATGCCACAGCAAAGGAGAAGTGATAGCAATGAAATTCAACTAGAGACATAGTTGGATAAGGAAATTGATGGATTGTGGATGTTGATGAGGAGGATGTCCAGCATAATATACAGTAGAAAAGGGAGGACAACCAACAACAAATTTCAGCTAAATAAGAGACGTTTCATCAGTGAGGCAAGTGGACAACAGTAGCACAAGATTTGGAGGATGGGAAAATTGAAGGAAACTACAGCAGAAAAGAAGCAACACAAAAATATGCATGGGAAATTACAAACTAAAGTTTTGGATCTATGAGGGTTTCATCAGCTTGAACAAATGGTCAGGAGACCATGAATATTTTCAACTTGGGAGTCTAATGTAGGAGAGTCCTGCTTCCAAATTCTTGTATATTTCATGAGACCTATGGGTCTTTCATTTTACTAAAGGAGTTGGTTCGTTAATGAATTTTTCCTATGTTTTATTATAGTAGAATTCACATAATAGAATTGAGTTGGATTGATATGTATGTAATTAAATCCATTTGTTATATGGATCTCGAGATTTTTGTGATGGTTAGAAAAATCTTAGGATGAGTAAGAGATTCTAGGAAATAGTTAGAGATCTCAATAATATATTGTGGATCTAGAGATTCAAAATATTGCTTTGGGGAGGATTATTAGGATCTAAAGCACAATCGGTTTTAGAGTTATTTGTTAAACTTATAAGCCTAAGAGGCAGAGAGGGTTCGAATAGAATGGGTGTGTAGGTGAATATTGAGAATGTATAAGGCCAGAGTGGCCAAGAGTTTCAATTAGAGGCCAAAGACATATAAATCAGGCATGTGAAGTGGAGACGCTCTTTGTAAAGGTTATGTACAGAAATTTTGTATAATTGAAATAAAGACACTATGTTTCGAGTGTTAGGTAATCTGACTGTGAAAACCCTTCCCTTTGTATGATAGTATAAAATTTTCATATCTGGGTAATATTATGTTGTAGGTGGATGATCTTTGTAAATGGGGGCGTTCAAGAGGTTCATCTTTGTATTGAGATATCGAGGTTAAGTATGTTTCCAGGGATAATCGGGGATCATAGTCTAGATAGATAGGTATGAAAACACCGATAGAGGAGGTTGTTTGAAGACTTATGTTAAAGAATAATATTGGCCCCATTAATAACCTATGTAAGACAAAATCATATATAGTGATCATCGATCACTACAAGGATCAATGATTTTCATATTCGATGTGCAGACATATGTTAATTAGTAATCAATCTGAGTTCGAAAGCATGAGTGTCATTAGATCGTTATCTTGAGCTAGAGGAAGTTCATTTCAATGAAGAGAGTTCATAATTGTCAATTCAAAGGAGCATGGTAACAACATCGTTGAATCAGAACAAGATCATTTCTCGAGCATCAAATTGGAAGGAGAAAATATCGACGGTGGGGAATATCCTCGCATCTCAAAGCTACACGGAGGTTAATTCTGAACTCAAACCCTAAAAAAATTCCTGGCAGTTTCATGGGAGCAACGTGTCGAAGTTATGTCAATCTGCATTTGGTTTGGTGGGTTATAAAACCACATTTGGAAAAATGTGAATGAGTGAGGACCATTTGATTGAGGTTGATAGGTTTTGAAACCGAGAATAAATTGGAGTCGTCCACTCAACACAAGATCAAAATGGAGTCATCAATTTATCTCGTGGTTATAAGTTGGAGTTACGAGGGTTATGAGAGCTCGATGAAAATTTGGAATAGGTTAAGGGTCGGTATCTTTCCACCATAAATGAAGTAAGATTGCACCAGAAGGAACCATTTCACATCTTAATATGTCATAAGAGGATGAAATGAAGGATTCATCCATGAATGTGATTGATATGAGAATGAAAATCCATATTTAAACAAGTCAATAGATCATGGGGCAATCCAAGTGCATAGATTATGAATCCGGTAAACTTGAAACAATGAACATTATGAGAGATGTTATAAGAAAACACAAAGAAATAAGAAGTTATGAGGGAAGTTTAGAATTAAAAAGAGTCTTCAAAGAGGATTAAAATTTAATACTGATAAATATCTATTTGCATGCTTTGAAGTATGTTTAGAAACCTAAGCAATAAGGCTCCATGAATAGTCCCTTTGAGGACTTATAGAACAGCTTGAGTTTAGTGAAGTTGTCTAAGGTTGTGATTATTGGAGATACTAGGTAGATTATATATATCATAATCCCATAAGGAATATTGATGTCTATTGTGAAAAGAGTCAAGCATAATGAGCAAAAAACTCATACTTGGGAAATTATGTTTTCGTGTGTAAAATAGATTTGAAAAATTATAAATGAAAATTGTATGATGATGTCTCATATTGACTATATGCATATGATGCAGATGAGTTCATTTCCATATGTTACATATTGCTAATGGAATTCTAGCAATGAGTTGGCATTCATATTCATCAGAACACCTTGGAAAATGATGGATCACCTAAGGAACTATATAACAGTGAAAGGGATTCCTAAGCCTAAAAGTTGAGTACATTAAGAAGAAGAAATTTTGCAGGCTTGTAAAAGAACTGGTTTTTCAAGCCTTGTTGGCACAGGAGCAGACCTAGGGTTCAACACTCAAGATCGCACCAACAAAACCCTAACTACCAACCCTTTCAGCAACACTTGTGAAGCAAATGAAGTCTCACCCGAGGTAGACGCAGGGGTGGTTGCAGGACTCAGATGTCTGCAACCTTAGCTAGAACACAAATCTATGATTACAACACCTTTACAGAGTACTTAGCAGTTACATTTCATCGGTATTTAACCAATATCTACTATGCAGTAAAAACCCTAATCACATAGCATCGCAGTATTCACATAGATCTGATATATTCAAGCACTAAGAAGATCAACATAGATTATATCTAGCATTCATTCACATTATTCAACACTAAGTTATCATATTAGATTATTCTAAGCATATAATAGTGCATTAAGCATTTAATCACATAAACAAGAGAACAACCATAAATCACAAAGCAACCACAACACAGGATATACGTGGTTCACCCACAGCCTGGGGCTATGTCCACCAACTCTTCTTCTTATTTATTATCTTCTGTCAATATTCTACATGCACATAGCCACAAGATCCTACTCCGTATAGGACAGGAGATCATGCATACTTTTCCAGATCCTCCTCCCCCGAGCTAGGTTACAGCACAAAGCTTCTACTCAATCTTTTACAGACACTTGCACTTAGCCTTGCAAGTCTCACACAGCATGCACAGAGCATATACAACTATCACTTGCACTTAGCACTTAGCGTGGTACAAAAATACCTGCTCCATTTCTTACCTCACCTAGAATTCTATTTATACATTTGAAAAAAGGGCCTAAACATGGGTAAACCCATGGGCCGACATTCCCATCCCTGTTACATAGCCCAAAACCCAAAAATCCAAAAGAAAGGGGTCGAGATCCTGTGATCTCCACTTTGACTTGTGCTCCACCTTCGACAGCCTATCAAAGTCCCAAAAGTAGGTAAAGCATGACCTAAGATCCTCAAAACATGGTCAAGGGCCAACAGGCCCCCAACACTCACCTGTGACTCATCCCGAGTCACTCTGATCTAGGTAGATATGCTTCAAAAACCTCGAGCTTGGCTCAAGATGTTTCGACTTGTTGTTGCGCCAAGCCCTCCTACTCGATGAACTCTTAGATAACTACTTCATTGATAGGTCCCTCCAAACGTTGTTCAACTATAGTGACGACTTTCTCCAGTTCCACTCCTCGACCTTCAATCTCCGCAAACAGTTGGTTGGAGCCTCTGAGTCACTTCCATGAATTTTACCTGAATGGTGTGGACATGTTGTTGAGAACTGCGTTGTTCCTCGGATCACTTCATCCTTTCAACTACAGATAGGGGCTTCAATTGTGCCTATACTGTTTCTGCTTGCTGCTTTGCCTCCTAGAGTTGTGACTCTAGTTCCTTCAATTCAGGATCCTCGGTGAGTTTCTCATAAGTCTGGGCACTATGATCACTTAGTTGTTTACATTCTATGGTGAGGGCCTTGATTCTCTCAACTGCACTTTGAACAGTTGCTTCTCTTTGATCTCATACATCCTGCAGAGTGTTGGGCACTGTTTGTAGCTCCAAATCTGTGGTTCTCTGCTAAAGTTGGTGGATAGCTTCTGCAAGTTTTGCTAATTTATTCTCTACTAGTTCTTCCTCTTTTTTCTCTAAGCCTTTCACAGAGCGAAGTTCTCTACTAACTACTTCTTTGACTACGAGCTTCTCTGCGAGCAACTTCTCTTTATCTTACTAGATTTTTTCTTTCTCCTCTTCAAACTTTGTTTAGAGATCAACCTTCTCCTGTTGCGCAACTTGGCGTTGCTCTGGAATATTGTTTTCACTTTCTTTAGGGCCTCTGTCGCATGTTATGTTTCTTCATGTGCATGACAAAGGTGAGCTTCGATCACATCAGCTAGTCTGCAGAGTTGGGTAGGCTCATCTCCCAACTCTGGTACTTCTGAGGGTGGGGGCATAGTGGATACTGCACGGCTGGATTGAATGGCCTGTTGTACCCCTCTGATTTCAACCTTGATTATGTCATACATCTCTTCTTGCTTGGCTTCATGTTTCTGCAAGACGTCCTATGAGGCATGTGCTACAGCGGTGATGATGAAGTCGAAGTCATCGACCATGAGCATGGTTCACATCATGGTTTTGCTCACTCTTGATTTCTTCCGTGAGTTATTTTTCATGGGGGGAACCTTTCTTTTCTTTGAGGGATCATCCTCATCAACAAGATCCCTAGGTGGTGTTACTTCACCTTGCTTCTGTTGATCTTCCTTTTCATTAGTCTCTTCTCTATCTACTTTTCCATCACCTCCTCATCATGAAATCTACCTTGTAGCCTCACATACCATTTTCTACATCGCCATATGTGTCTTTGATCCTCTATGCCAGTGCATGATCTATAGCCTTCCTTGGGTAGACTTCTTGTGGGTCGATTCCCTACATGCTCAATACGGTGATCCTATAGATCAATGTCGGATCGACTGTGATGCGTCTGTTGATTAAGGTTGGTTTTCATTGATGTCAACCCTTGAAGAAAGCCCCGTAGCACAAAGGTTTGGGTAATGGACCTAATATTGTTTGATGTAAATATGACTCATTATTGTCTTGTCATGGTTGATAAAAAGTAAAGATGGATGAACTCCAAAGTGGTCCCCTTATGGTGAAATCCTTCACGGGAAGATGCTTTGTAGAGTAAGAGAACCCATTCTTAAATGTGGAATAATGAGATGAAGGACAATGAATTTGTCAGGTAAAATATCCTAGATGGATATTT
>ML801555.1:6898-22428 GCA_009831015.1 Picea engelmannii | reverse complement strand
GAGAGAAAAGAATGGAATTGTATTAAGCATATTCCACACTTAAAGAGTGAATAATTTACAATAGATATAGGCTACATGAGTAACTAATGCTCCATAGTAGTGATATAGAGAGACATAGACAGACATTGACAGACATTTGGAGTGAACTGCCACCTATTCCTAGTTAACTGATCCATGCAATCATCAGTTAACTCAGTCACGGCTTTCACTAGACTAATTAAGTGTAATTGAGTGTAACTGACTCTAAAATGAAGAGGAACATCCTATTTTGTAGGGGAATATTCTCTAGAGAGAAAATTCTCATCTAAGGAAGAGTTCTCAACATTGGACAGTAAAACATAGGAAAATAATTATAGGTGAGTATGTAATATCTCCAACAGGGGGCACATTCCTGGGGTCAACCCTAAGAAATGAATTGGATGCCTAATGGACTGTGAGTAGTGAAGGGCACATTCCTTGGGTTGGGAAGTTCAAGAGGAAGAGAGATGGTGAAAACCAATATAGTTGTAGGAGAATACCAGTGCTTTATGTATGTGTTTTGCACCAGAGTTCATATATATATATATATATATATATATATATATATAGAGAGAGAGAGAGAGAGAGAGAGAGAGAGAGAGAGAGAGAGATTGGGCCAGGGTGCCTATGTATCTATGTTTTGGGGGGAGAAGTGTCTATGTATTATGATTTTGGGGGTCGGAGCACCTATGTATTTGTGGTTTTTGGGCCATGGTACCTATGCATTTATATTTAGGTTGGAATGGATGTGTGATATTAGGTTGGAGAGCCTATATGTTG
The DNA here is from genome assembly GCA_009831015.1 of Picea engelmannii. Lineage (NCBI taxonomy): Eukaryota > Viridiplantae > Streptophyta > Pinopsida > Pinales > Pinaceae > Picea > Picea engelmannii. The sequence goes on along the minus strand of ML801555.1, from coordinate 21,630 downwards.
ATTAAAGACCAAAGAACCTAGCATTGTAATTGTATGTACACTGTATGGTGTTGTGCACTAAGGACAGTGAAAAAATAAGGGGGGGGGGATGTCACATCCCCGTTCTTAATTCCCACAAAATATAATGTAATTGTATAAATGTCAATTAGACTAGTGAGACGATGTGTTGGGGCGAAGAGCTCATATTGATTTAATATGGTCGGGGGTTGAATTGTATATTATGTGCATTAAATAATTAATAAAAATAGTAATTTTTCATTGCAATATGAGAGGGATGAAAACAATGGGGGGATATGATTACACAAGAGACAGAGTCCAAGGGGAAATTATATGTGGGTTTTAATCCAACACACATTCCTAGATTATTATCAGTGTGTATAGCCTTTTATTATTTGTTGTTAAGTATTCTCAAAGCCAATCATTTAAATAATGTAAGAAGGTGGGTGTGAGAAGACACATCCCATATTTATCAAGAGCACGAGCATGAGTACAGTGATCTTTGGGAAGAGTGAGACTCAAGTAAGTAAGGGAGAAGAATGGAAATTTGTATGGAGAATAGGAACATTTTTTACATGTAGTTTTTGGGCAGCAAAGGAAGAGTTGAATGTTAGGAAGAGAATCATCCATGGTGTGCTTGAAGGAATCCATTTTTGGGTTATGTTATGTTGGAAATGAGGCTTGTGTGCTCGTAAAAAAGGTTGTAATCCTGTAGTGTTTTTCCTATTGAGGAAATGGCTCAAGAGCCTTGTGTAGGCTATTGTGAGGACTCCTGAAGCGGCTGAGAGTTCCTAAAGTCCCTAGCTGAGAGATTCTTGGACAACTGAGCACACTAGAAGCCCTAACAAATGAATGGTACATCCTGGGGGACTATTATCATTGAAGGGGGTACATTTCTTGGGTTGTGCAAGTTGTGGGGAAGAGAGAGTTGGTGTATTAGAACTTTTGTAGGAGTAGCACCTGGGTTTGGGGATATTGCGTGTGGAGAGTGGAAATCCATAGGGTCGGATCTCCTTGTGGACACATAGCCTCATCTTGGGGATGGATTGTTGTTGAGATTTGGAAAAAAAGATCCTAAGTTTGGCAGGTTCATACTTCGTATGCAACCAGTTGAATTACATTCATAAACATATAAGTGTTTCTATTGTGTTATTTATGATTATTTTGTTGTGTAAATGATATATTAATGTTGTGTTGGGTTTTGTTGGGTTTGCATGCATTCACGAATTTATAAATGTTGTATATGTATGGATAAATCAGCATGTTGTTTGTTGTATTTTTTATGGGTCTAATACCCCTTGGTTTTTTGTTAAATGTATGGGGAATTTTGATTTGATTTTAGCAGGATAAGTCATTTTTCGCAATGACGGGACTCATCATGGGTGTTGGGTACATTACAAAAACCTTTAACTAGGAAAACTAGCATTCCTTGAGTATCTTGTTCTCTCTTATTGTCTTATTCATTCATAGAATAAAGAGTTACATGAATAACCTTGGTCTACACCTAAGAAAAAATCGTCATCCTACTTTCTTTATTTACACAAGAACAAACGTATAGCCAATTTGAATTACATATACATGACCCTTATGGTTCTTCTAAAAATTAAATTTTACGGTATTATATCTTGTTGCATTTATAGGATTTACTACATGAAAAACCCTAAATCATGGAGCCCAAAAATGGTTAAAGATCCATGAAAATGATTGGTTACAATCCCATGAATCTTAAGACTCTATTACATTCAACTACCATTTGGATACCAATCGATTGCCTAGACAACCTCAAGTCAGTTGCCACTCGACCTCCTATCAAATCCACATTGGTTGACCTTTCAGATTTATGGTCGACCACTTTGACCTTCGACTTAACCATCTACTTCACTTGACCCGTCAATTGATTCATTACCTAGTCAATACACCTCGACTATACAATCGATTGATTATTATTCCCACTGCAAATAATATAACAACCCAACATAGGTTCATAGTGGATAAACTTCAAAAGTGGATTATTATGTGATTATGTTCTTGCTTATAATGTCTAGTAAGGATTTTTTATCATGTTCAAGTTATCTTGGTCTGTCATTTGAAATAATTTCTTATTAATCTTTAGAAAATTAGTAAATGTGTTTTCTGTTTAGGATTTTAATTGTTATTTTTGTTCTATGATCATTTTTGTGCTATTCATTTCATAAATTTATTTTATAATTAATTATATAGTTAGTTATGAATCAATTGGCATCTTTCTATGTTACTTTCCTATAGGTTTCATTTTCTAAAACTATTTAGTTCTTTTTCCTAGAAATATTTCTATTGAGACAATCTTTCCTATAGGATTAATCCTTAGGATTGTGGAATCGCATAACTATTTTCATCTACTCTTTCTAAGATTTATCTCCCATATATAGTCTTCTTTCCAATTTAATTAGACTACATTTTCTTTCTTTTATCTACCACTTAACAAAAAAAATCGTAAAAACATAAATACTCAGAAAAATAAAACATTTGCTTAAATCCCATCGAAGCGGTTGTCGGACCATAACCCGGATGATTATTCCATTCAAAAGGGAAGATTCTAACTAGGCCTCTTCCTTGGGTTTAATTCCTCCTGTTTATATTTGGGAATATATCCCCGTCAACAATATGTGTGGCCCTCAAAGTTGGTAAATCCATAGAGAATATTTTAATATATCTTTACATTTTAGGAAAGGCACATTAAATTTGTGTTGTCCTTTTAGCTTCATTAGTCAAAAAAAAAATCGTATGGACTTTCTCCACATTTTATATCCCTTTAATATCTTCTTTGTATTTGTTAAATAGTTCTTCAAATGATTGCAACACTTGATTATCTGGGTAGAAATTTTTAGGTGGACCAAGGAATGAAGTTTGCATTAATTAGTGGTGTCTTCAATAAAATTTCAAATTATGATACAAGGCAACCATTCATCCTCTATTTGTCTCTAATCTTCATGGGAAACCCTCCTCGGCCCTACAAACTTATATTAAAACACTATCAATTCAAATAACTAGATATGATTAAAACCTAAGTGATTAAATAAAAAACCGAAATGATTAAAGAAACCTAGATTTCACACTAATTTCTATATTGACACCTAACTATAATATCCACACTTAGGTAATAATCATTGATTCTCAATATTAATACACATATGTAATCATATGATATTAATATCCTAAATCACCTTAAAAATAATCACAAATAACCCCACTACATATACACTAACACTATTAAATAATTAATTAGCAGTAAAACCTAATTACCTAAAACCCTAAACAAATAAACAATTAAAGCCTCCTATAACCTAGATTTTTATATACTTATACACACTAATTATTATTCCACACTTAGGTAATAATCATTAATCATATGACATTAATATCCTAATCACCTTAAAAATAATCACTAATAAACCCCACTACTTATATACCAACACTATTAAATAATTAATTAGGAGTAAAACCTAATAACCTAATTACCTAAAACCCTAAACAAATAATTAAAAGCCTCGTATAACCTAGATTTTTATATACTTATACACACTAATTATTATCCTAAGAATAAACAAGTAATACTCATATTGTCATGACTAAAACTTAAAAATAATTAATAAATAACCTCCTAATCACTCTCAAAACCCTAGATTTAAGTCTCATTAATTACATTTAAATATCATTAATTAAATTAAATTTTGAAACTAGGATAACTAACTTAGTTAATAACTTTTAAATTAAAAATTGTCTTGCATTTAAATTATTAATTGACGACGATCAGCTAGCTCTCATTCGACGATTAGTCCTGATGATGAATCTTGATTCATATTTGAAACGTCGATGATGAAATGACACCAATTGTGGATTATCTGAACAACACATGCAAAACTCCTCACCACTGAACCTTAAAAACAACAATAGTTCTATTAATTTTTCCCTTTTTGTATCTCACACTTTCTCCTGATTGTGAAACCCATAGGTTTATCCAAATCAATTTTTATTTTACTCTAAGTCTACTTTACAATTATATTTTTTCCTCTTGTTATAAAAAATCAAATATAGATCTTCTACATCATCCACATATCAGGAATATTTTGATCACCCCATGATAAAATATTCTCTAGACTAATTGGAGTAGTTATCTCTTCCATCATGATGTTTTTTTTTCCTTCTCCACCTCCCACTGAAGATAAACCCTATTTTGGAATTACTAAATCCTCCATACTTAAATTAATCTAATTATTAGTGGGAGATTATTGAATAAAGGTATTTTCATGTATATATTTCTCTATGTCTTCTATAGTGTCTTTCTTATCCTTTTCTTGATCAATGTTATTTTTTTCATTGGTTACTTTTTTTCTCTTTTTTGTTTTTCTTCCTGACACAGACCCCCTTCTCCTAGATCCGCAGATCGGGATCCGCGCAAGATATTTTCCTCTCTTCTGGCCCAAAGTGCTCGACAGGCCCTTCTATTTCCCTTTCGGGAAATATGCACCCACAAACGACCTTGAGAAATTTTCCCCTTATATTTCGGAAGATCGGACTTCGCATTTTTGCAAGTCATGTGGCCACGTGTCTTGTCTCTCAGACCCTCAAAACCCGAAATTATGAAACTTGGCCTTTCCTCTCTCTATTTCGCCTTTCTCCTTATCGCAATTTCGGGAGTCGCAATGTCATGCAACTCATCCCCTCGACCTCTGAAATCTCGATTCCCACATTACCGAAACTCCGATGTTTGGTCACCAAAATAAATCGACAGTTGTGATTCCTCGCTCGATCCAAAGGTCAATTCGTTTTCACGTATCGGGAGTTCGAGACTCTCGATGCCAAAAACCTCATGTCAACGCAAACTCCAAATTCCCGAATCCCAATATCCCGTACTGCTATTATTTTTTGGGCTTTCCACCTTTTCGCGATTTCGGAACTTCCATTCCTGAAATGCACAGGTCTCCTATCTTCAGGATTTACGAAATGTCGAACCCTGATAAGTCGATGGACTTTCCTATCGAGATTTTCCCCAAAATCTAGGATTTCTGCCATGCATCCTCCTATGATGGACGGTCCTCAATCATTTCACGATTTCGTGAAATCAAATGCCGAAATGCTCCACATCCTGTCCTCTTGATCCCCGAAGTCCCGACATGAAAAATGTCGACAGACTCTTGATCGCCACCACGTGTCTCAACAGACGGACGGTCCTGATTCAGTTCGGGATTTCATGACTTGTGATTCCCCGATGTCACAATTTCTCTGTCAACTCGAAACCCCGATAGCCGAAATACTGACGGGTTCTTGATCTCTGCCACGTGTCCTAATGAATGGACGGCTGACGCAGGCATGCCCTCAGGTAGAGTCCACTCACAGGATCTTCTCCTCCCTCGGCCCGAAGAACGCTAATCGGTCCTTCTATTTCCCTATCAACAAATCTACACCCACAACACTATTGCGCGATCCCCTCTCTTTACTTATCGGAGGATTGGAAATCGCGGCTTCACGAGTTCAAAGATAGAACACTATACTCTCGGATCGTCGAGACCCGATACCTCAGTCAACGCTGACCTTATCTTACCCTGTCGGGACTTCTGTTCTATCGCAATTTCGCAACTCGCGATATCAAACTACTTGTATCCCCAACTCCCGATGCCCGATACGTCAAAAATCCGATGGGCACATGGGTTGACCATCCAACAGTCCTGTCACTTCATCGGGATATCGAATTTCTCTAAATCGCGAATCTTGATGTCAAATATTTCGAAACTTTACTTTCCCTGAACACCGATACTGTGTGCCACCTGTCCTCCACTAATCCTGTTGTGGCCCCACACTATCCTTCTACCATCGGGATATCGTGTTTCACAATTCCAAACTATCCAAGTATCCTATCCTCAAGACTCCCGATACCCCGAACCCCGACTTCTTTGGATCTTCTGACAGGCGTCCCAACCGATGGACGGTTTTGATCTGTCGGGATATCGCTTTTCGCAATTTCGCAATTCCCGTTGAAATGGTTTGGAGTTTCAATTAGCGAACCCCGATACACGATATACGTGTGAATCCAACGACCCTTGTGGCTCGTATCAATGGCTATGTCTCTCCTGAGATTTACCCCCTGGCATGGTTGTAACCTCCCGTTACTCTAGTGGATCCGACGGCTCATGAGATGTCGCGAATTCTCCTCAGAGAATGTCGACAGTCTATTTCCTCCGATGAAACTCGTGGAATGACTAAGTGTTCCTCTCCACGGAACTCGTTCACCTGCTCACAGCTCTGCAATACTTCTTGCCAACCTTCAAGGCACAATGTCACTGCACTTTCTTTCGACAAACTCACGGGCCTATCCTTCCTGTGGTTTTCCCACTTCTTTAAGTTCTCAAAAGGAAACTCTTTTCTCACACTCTTTGCGGAAAACCTTCAACCACGGCTAAGTGTTGAAGTATCTGACTCTGTGCACACCTGCAACAAATGTCCTTCAATATTTCACTCAGGTTCACACCCCTGAGACTTTTACCTGGTCTGCGCACTCCTTGAACGGATCCTATGCGCAATTACACATTTGGGATGAATGAGAACAAAATATATCTCTAATTGAACCCTTTGTCAATGCACTCCTTGCGGACACTTCAAATGCACTCCTTGCAGGAATTCTCTGGCTCAAATAGAGAAACAATTGAAACTCATTCCCTCTTCCTTCCAGATTTCAATCTCCTCATGAAATCACATACACAACATGTAAATTAAATGTACAACAGGAAACAAACATTCATGAGCATATCAACATCAATACACAGAGAATCAGACACAAAAACCATGAATTTGAGCCAATCTTCTCCTATTAATTCAAATATCAGTACATGGGTGTTCTCTGCACAGCTCTCTACTTGCTCTCCTCCTGGATACTCTGTCTATTCCTCAATTATGTTACAATACAAAATGAGGGTGTCTATATATGTTCTCCCTCCTTCTTTCTAAAACTGTCTAATCTATGAATTGAAATCCTATCTACCTGCATTAACTATATTAAATCTTGGTTATCTACTAAAGGATGAGAGCTATCCGCTCAAGGTCCATTACAATACACAAGTGCGCCTCATTAAATTTTCACATCAATGTTCGAGCAACAGTTTCAAGGTGTAATCCAAAAAGAAATTGTACTGGCTTGTCCAGCTGTCTTCCGCTCCCGCACTGGCTCGCTTGATGAGTCGGCGATGCTCCTGCATCAACGGCTCAGATCAAATTTGGGGTTTTCACTATGAAGTAACCCAATCTCCTGTCCTCGAGACTTCCGATATCCCGAATTCTGAAATCCTGATATCCCGACACCTTTCGGGACTTTTTCTCTGTTTGTGAGGGTTTAACCCTCGTGCAACTCCTATCAGATCCCACGACTGATGGGTATCTAAGTGAGGTCTGACGGCTCACCATATTCTGATCTTGAAACTTTGGAAACATTTGTAATCCCCTTGCTTCTCTGTTAGATCGGACGACTGGCAGGACTTTGCAAATTCTCTATGGAGAATTTCGACCATCCATCTCTTCCCTTGAGAACTTCTACAAAATTTAAACAATATATTTCTCTGCATGGAACTTGTCCTCCTGCAGCATGATGTCACTGCACCTCATTTTAATTCTTCAAGGCACTTAACCTCTTGCTTCCCTTCAACGACTTTAGAGGTTCGAACCCTTCTGAGGTTTTCCATGACTTCAAGTCTTTCATAAAAACTCCTGCTAGCACTCCTTGCAGCAGACCTTCAAACACTTTCAAGTGTTGAACTCCTTTTGACTCTGCGCACTCCCTGCAGCAGCAGTCTCTCAACAAGTCATCTAGGTTACAAACCCCTGAAGCTTCACTCGGCCTGCGCACACTTTGCATGGCTCCTGTGCCTAACTACACTTTTGAGGAAATGAGGACAAAATCTATCCTATCTAATCTTTCAGAGACAAACCTCTGAACCCTTTGTCATCGCACTGCTTGCGGACAATTCAACTACACTCCTTGCAGGAACTCTTGCTCAGACAGAGAAACAATTGAAACTCATTTCCTAACTCTTTCTCTCTCAGACTTCAAACATAATCCTGAAATCATTCATACACAGCATAGAAAGAAAATGTATAACAGAAAGACTAAAACCATGAACATACCATTCAGCATACACATACAAGAAACAAATACAACACCATGAATCTGAATTAAGACTTCTTCTATTAACTCAAATCTCTATACATGGGTGTTTTTCAAACACAGTTTCTCTGTTCCAACTCTGTATGCTCTTCTCTTGGTAATGTTCTTCACTACCATACAATAATACAATGAGGGTGTCTATATATGTTTTCCCTCAGCTCCTAAAACTGTCAAATCTGAGAATTCAAAGATACCTACTAACATTAACTAACATAAATGCCTTCTTAGTCCTTCAGACGAGAGAGGGTCACTCAAGGTTTGATTACAATCAAGTACACCTCTCCTTAACTATTACATTTGCGTTTGGTGCATCCATCTTCAAAAGTTTTTAAACTATTCATCTTGTGCCCAAAATGCGTTGGCGCTTTCCCCATGCTCGCTTGACATTGGTGATGCTCCTGCATCACTTCCTTGCATCTTCTTCTTTGTCTTTCTCTTCCTTTACTCTCCTTTGCAGTTTTTCCTTTTCTTCCTCAACATTTTTCAATTATTTTATTTTTTTTCACTCTCTTCTTTCTCTAACCTTACCCTTTCTACTTCCACTACCTTATTCTTTGCATCATCTTCTTTCCTTTTCAACTTTTTAGTTTCTAGAATATTTTTCTTTGCAATTTCAACCTCGTGCCTTACTTGTTCCTCAAAACATGTACCTTGAGTTAAAGTTTGATATTTAGGATTTAATATTTCTTAAACATATTCCCAAGAAGTGGCATTCTCATGAATTGACCTTGTGGAAACCTGTACTCCAAAATAGAATTTGTTTCTTGTCTTGCAACTTTCAAGTTATTCAACCCTCAATGTCCAATATACATATTGTAAGGAATAAATCCTTTTCTCCTTGAATATTTTTCTAAAGAAGCATTAAAACCATGGAAGATAGTTTGATAGGATATCTCTCCTAATACCAATCTATTTGGGACATACTTGAGTGAAATATGAGGAGTATCATTGACATTGCATATCATGAGATAAGTGTGGTCTTCTTGCAAATATCGGCTTCCAATGGTTCTCAATAGGGCCATAGCTTCTTCTAAAAACCTAGGGCATTGCTTACAAAATATCAGTCTGTATAGTGGAGCAAAGAAAATATCACACAACTATCCATAATTTCTTTTGTATTTTTCCCATAATCTCTAATAGTAAACATGAACGAGACTTCCATCCATATTCCAATTCCAGTTTAGACTTGGAAAATGGTTACTTGCACATACAATGTCAAGAAAATAAAAATTCATTTAAAAATTAGGGAATATCTAAATATTTGGCTTGTTATCCATTTTTATGGCCCTTTTCATTGAATGTGATAAAACTACATCCAAAATGAATAAAAAATGCTTGTGATTATAGTATGAACAAGTGGGACCCAAGCATCCTTAAAGTTGGTACAATTTGATTCCATGTATAGTCTACACATCAAGACCATGACATAGATATAAGGATATATTAGATTAATCATTTTGTATGATCCATCATTGTTAGCAAAGAATCTCTTCTCCTCAACCCATCATCCTACTAAGATCATTTTAACATCATGATCCTTGTGAAATTGTTTCACAAATATAGTGATCATGTATTTATCAAGTTTATGAAATCCATTTCTAATGGTTGGAAAGAAGTAATGCATTTTCCTTCATCATTTATAATAGTTTTGTTCTTTATGTTGGTGTGCTTGATAATCCATTCTATAGCCTCTAAATAGGACAAAATGGGGGTTCTAACAACAATAGTATCCAAATGGGACCTTCTTGTTGATGATTACATCTGTGTGAGACATCCTCCAGGACACAGACTAATTTAATCAACCTGAGAGAGAGTCCATGAGCTGGGTGTGTGGTTCCTATTTGAGACAAAACTGGAACTTTGTGTTGGCCTCCTCCTTACAGAGAGTTGATATTAACTCCAAATGATTCTTCTATGTAAATCAGTGAGAAATAAGATATGTTGCGTTGGACATTCCTTTGTGTTATAACCCTAAATTGCACCATACATGCATACCTGGCACAAGGCCCTCTTACTTGCTATTTTTGCCAAGCCATCACTAAGCAACTCTTCTTAAAAACCATATTTTTGAATATTTACGCGCCCTGCACCACTACTACCCATGTACACATGCTTGTTGCACCACTACAACTCGCTTATGTGTTGGATCATGTTCTCATTGATGCTAATGGTTTGATTATTTGGGAGATTGTTGGATCATGTTTCATTGATGCAAATGGTTTGATTGATTGATGTCAAGTAATTGATTGGTTGATGATTGATGAACAATGTATATGTATTTTCCTTGATTAGAATGATAGATGTCAAAGTCGAAACCAATTGATAAAGATGTATCATTGATATGATGCATAGATGAAGATGGATCAATGAGTTGTCATTGATACATGATGATGCATATTTTGTTTGATGAAAATATGACTCATTATTGTCTTATCATTATTGATAAGGTGCACAAATGGATGAACTCCAAAGTGGTCCCCTTATGGTGAAAGCCCTCATGGGAAGAAGCTTTGTGGATTGAGTTATCATAGAAGAACAGTTGGAGGACCCATGCTTGTATGTGGAATAATGAGATGAAGATCAATGAAGTTGTTGGTGAAACAATCCTAGATGGATAGTTCTTGTCATGCCATTTCCGGTGGTATGTGGAATGTCACATAACTCCTCATGGTTTGAGAGTAATGGCCTTATGAAATTGGAGGACCCCCATATGAAGGCTTGAAGCTCCCAAGGTCAAAAAAGTTAAAGTTCTTGAAAATAAGAAATCGTTATTTAAATGATAAAGTAAAGTGACAAAATCAAGATGGATTATTTAAATAATAAAGATAAGTGACAAAATCAAGAAGGAATATTTAAATGATAAAGTATTGGAGAACTTTCTATTCATGCAAAGTGGCTAACCCTAAAATATGGAAAATAGGTTAAGTGACCTAGAAATGGGTTAAGTAACCTAAAAATGGGTTAAGTGACCTAGAGGATGAAAGTATAAATAAGATAGCTATGGTCTCTTGTAGATCATCCTTTTTGTGGATCAATGGAGAGCTTCTTGTGAATATATTTTGGAGTATTGATGGAGAGCTTCTTGTGAGAGAATCTTATTGGTGTGGATCTCTTGAGCATGATTGTAGATCTATTCTGAGGAAGAGAGTGAGAGGAGGATCTCATGGACGCATCAAATTTTTGACAATGTTGGATATCTTGACGGCAAAATTCTTGGAACTTCATAAACCCTAGTTTCTGAGGTATATGTGGGTTGTCTGTGCTTAGAGTGCGTATACATTAAGGTATACACGGGTTGTCTGAATACAGGGAACATATGGTGGAAAGAATAGTGAAGACTTGTGTTTGAGTTGGTGCCAAGATCTTGGAGGATTAGGCAAGTTCCAGATCTGCATTATATGGCCTCAGATCTATCACTGAGACACTGGTATGATTACATTATTGTCTTTATGAATATTATTGTTTGATGTGATGGGAATTCTTAGGGAATTCTTGGTATGGATTCTATGATGTGGTTCAGTTTGGTTGATTTGGTTGATGGAGTGATCAGTACTCTTGTGATTCAGTGGTGACATGATTGCTATGGTATACTAGATGCTTATACATGTTTGAGATAGCATTCATATTGATCTATTGTGGAGAATGAGCAAGCTATTGGAGAGCTTGGAGATGTTGTGACTGGTTGTGGGTCAGTTTGAACAATGGAAGATAGAAGAGAAAGTGATTGCAGGTTGCAGAGGATTTGAGCATGTGAAGCAAAGAAAAACCCAAGTTGCTCAGAAGCATATGCATGTTGCATTATACACTGGCCGCGTGCACACGCGGCCTGTAGTGAACCAGGGTGCGTACACACGTGGGATACACTACTGACAGGTCCCATACCTATTAACATATTGATATCTGTTGAGGGTTGTTGCCTCATCTCAGTTGGTGCTGAGGGTGTAAGCTAAGTCTTGCATTATAGAGATGGTGCTCTTGTAGAGTTGTACTCTATTCAATTGTTGTTGATAAACCTCGGATTGTTGTCCATAATTAAAAGAAAAATTATATATACATCTTGTGTTCTTTGTGTTCCTTGTGGTGATGACTTATTAATGATATGTGTTGTTGATATATGTTGTTGATATATGTTCACATCTAACTAGTTATAAATGACAACAATGGATAATGAATAAATGTTGAATGTTAACTAAGGAGTTTTATGTGAAGAGGGAAGTTTTGGGAAAAAGAGCCCCACACTCATTCACCCCCCCTCTAAGTGTGGTAGGTGTGTCCAATAGTACGTACACTAGTTGCACCATTACAGCCCGTGTATACCCACAAATGTTGAAAAAATTAAAAAGTTGCAAGGAATTCGTTGAGATTACGAGCTATTGGGTAGCTTCCCAACTGTCCCACTGCCTATATCCTGTCACCCAACCAAATAACCATCCTTTTTTCATATAAAATGAGGTGTTGGGATCTCATTCCAAATAAAATCATAAGAACAATGAAACTCTTCTCGTTTCACATCCCCTCCTTGCCCCAAGAATTTGTAGCCACCTTATGAGTTTTTTGCTAGAATTGCCCATTCTTGCCTTATTCCTCCATTATAATCCCATTCCATTCCCTAGAGAGAGTGGGAGAGGAGAATGATACGTGGAAGAAAAGTTGGAGCTTGGTGAAGAGGAGCCCGGACCAGGTTCAAGGAGCAGTGATCGATCTCATTGTAAGTAAACTTTGTGATATCAATAAAAGGAATATTTTTTTTGTCTCGCAATATGATGTGTTCAATATTTATGTTTGATTTGTGTTTTATTATGAAATCTAACCCACTAATTCATATATAATATGCATGTCCGTAGTTCCTTGTTTGTCTTTTCATGAATGCAGGTTAGCCTTGGGAGGAGACTTGTAGTCATTGGAGCAATCGAACAAAAAAGGATCGACACTAGACACAGAGTTTAAGGTAGAGTTACGGGATTGTTTTACTTTGTATTTTATGCATGAATGTGGGGTATATTCAGGATAGTTTTTAAAAACTAGGAGACTTTTAGATGGTTAGATATGCCTACATGTTAAACCCTAGTGTATTCCATAGGGGGGTTTTCTCGTTATAGCATTGTGGTTGAGCACAAGTGAACGTGTGAAATCCCATGAGTTGGGTGCATCGTTCTGAGACAAGGATGAAATGATGTATTATCCTCCTCTGAGTAGAGAGTTGAGATGATGAACTCCAGAAGACTCTCCTATGTAATGGAGTGGGAAAGAATATCTGTTGAGTTGGATGAGCCTGTGGATCAGCACAGGTGAATGTGATCCTAGTGGATGAGCACTAGTCAGTGTGGTTCTCCTGTGAGACGCAATGAGATAGAGATGTGGGCATCCCTGTGGATGTGCCCCTAGTGGCTAAGCACTGGTGGGTTTATGATATCCCTTGCTATAGTTTTCAAGAGTCATACTTACCTGTAACGCTATTTGTAATGTAAAGGGTATAGGTCGGCCCTACCTTAATGTAAAAGATAATTAAAATGGTAATTATTAATTATATTATAACGTGTGAAATCCCATGTTAAGCCCTAAATAGTGTCTCATTACCCCTTAATTAGGGAATATTACATCAGTAATTTTATTTTATGTATGTCGTCTTTATTCCATTATTTGTAATTATACCTCCTAGTCACCTATATATACCAAGGAGACACTTTCATTTGGAATCATTTGGGAATTGTACATTTATGTGGGCATAATGAGGTTGCCCCTTCGAAGAGGCTTATTATATGAATTTCTCTCTTTTTCAAGGCGATGGGTAATTATTCTGAGTTTTTTCTATGTTATATTGATATTTGGTTCTTAACATATGGTATCAAAGCTCAAGGTCCTGGGGTTTCGCTACTACATCTGAGACACCTTGGCATTTTCAATAAAACTTGTTTTCTACAATGTTTCAGAAGGAAAATCTTGGAGGATATTTATTAGATGGATCAAGGTACGTTGGGTTAATATTTCATCTCCTGAGGCCTTATACTTTCAGAGATACATCATGTGCAAGATAGGGTTCTAGAATCATCTTGAACTGAGTCATTGCAGAATTTTTGCTATAAAAATGTTTTTGTAATGTTTCAGACCCTGAAATATGGAGGATATTTACATAAATTAGTAAGGTATCTTTGGTACAAATTTTAGCTTTTGGTTCATCGTACATTTTTAGATACACCCCATGGAAGATAGGGTATCTGACTAGTCCTATTGACTAGTCTCAAGAAGGTGTTCCAGGTAAAAAAATCTTAACTATTCATAGAGTATCCAAATTGAGTGAGACTGATTGCATTGGATAGTTGACATTCTGTAGTATTTCGGGTACAATTTTAAGAATTTTATATCAATTATTTTGTGTGGGGCACGCTGTACAAGTTAGATCTCCTGGAAAGGCCAAAAATCAGCAAGTTGTGGGGAAGTTACTGTAAATTTCATTTGGCACATCCATTTTTTATCAAACCTGTGGAATTGCAAAGAAGAAATATCAGAGAACTACAAAAAAGAAAGTTTCATACCCAGAAGGGCT
>ML801554.1:152377-177004 GCA_009831015.1 Picea engelmannii | reverse complement strand
TAGCTCAAACATAGATCCATCTACTGCAGACAAACTCATGTGGAACAAACACAAGTTTGAAAGAAACAGGCCAAGCATTGATTATTAATGAGAACAAGTAAAAGTACTTACAATCCTTTGAATGAAGGTGCAACATATTCTTCCAATTCTCCTTGTCCAACCCCTTTTCTCAAGTAATATACATTGATTTCTCTGATGACATATCACTCATGAGATCATAAGTTTCACATCTCCAATCTTTTCCATGTACCTTTCACCATGAGAAGGCCTTCTTATATAACCTCGAAGAGGTTCAACCACTTGAGAGATCTTTGGGATAAGTTGAGGATCTTCCCTAAGATCATGCCTTGACCATCTATTCGAATCCAACTACCTTCAGGAGTCTAGGGATTCTTCCCTAATTTGCCTCAACAAACCCAAAATTTGCTCAAAAAAGGGTAGCGCTCCTCCAAAAGGGTGTACAGGGTGCTCAAGCACTCCCCCAAAGAGGCTCAGGGAGCGCCAGTGCTCCCTGACAGTGGGTAGGGGAGCGCTCCTCTCCAAAATTCATTTTTGACTGGTTTTTCCAATGGCAAAAGGCTTGTACTTCTCGTCAAGTGATTTCTCTTCTTCCAAACTAACCTTTGAGGTGTCTTAAGTGTCTTTATGATGTTGTTAGAGGCATGACATATACAAGATGACAGTATGATGTTTGTGACACTTGCAACACTTGTGGTCAAGATGCGACACTTGCGGACAAGATGCGACACTTACAACACTCATAATGATGACACTTGCGACACTATCGAAGTGAGTAATTTTGAGGTGTAACAGATTGTCCCCCAAAGTACTTTGTAGACTTTTTCGATCAAGGGTATGGACACAGAGAGACTGGAAAAAACTACACACAACCATCAAACAAATATTATGACATGTTTCAAACCCAAGGCAGGCATACCTATGGTTGAGTGATAAAGACTTTTTAGGTATAGCCGCCATAAAATACACTGTGGATCCATAATTATATTGACAAAAGGTATAGCCACTGAAGATACAATGTGGATCTATACTCCTATGACCTGAATTGATCATAGCCATGAAGAATACACAGTGGATCTACGAGATGACAAGACATAGCCATGCCCAATACAAAGTGGATATATGTAACAATATATGTGTTATAGTTCAAAATAACTCCCTCGCAACCTAGGCAAAGTACATATAAGAGTGATGACTCAACCTAGGGTATTCTTACCGATCCCGATGTAGTATGAATATAACCATGTGAATAGATGTCCTAATGTCAAACATGACAGAAACCACTTGATTACCAGTCAATGATGTAAACCGTTAACACGTGCGAGGGAAATCACCATTGATGTCAATTATTCCCAAGGTACTCTAGTACATTCCGACGAATGTGAATAGATGAGTTGAAGTCGAACATCCATGGAATCATCCGATCAGAGGTCAATGATGTAAACCCACTGTCGAACATGAGGAGGCATGCCATTGAGGCATGCAGGTCCCAAGGTACTAACTGGTTTCTAAGACTGAGTCCCTGGATAATGTGTTGAAGTCGACAAGAATAGACTCGTCGAAGGAGGGCCTTGATGTATCCCCCATCAATGACACGAAATAGACACAGAGATGTAATTGGTAGATCAAATGAACATGGAATGACACGGATATTGAAACATGATATTTTTATGGCTGACTCTCGAGGTAGATACTTCCCTTGAACATTGAGGCACATCAACAGAAACTTGACATGGACCAAAACTTGATGATGCAGTGGATGTTGTGACTTTCTTCAGGTGACCCAAAGGAGTAAAATAAACTTAGAGGATTGGCTCAATGCAGAGGTTCAGTGGATTAAAATGCGTGCAAAGACAAAGTGTCATGTTCAAGGGCGACTGTAAGAGTTACTGGTAGTGTTCAAAAAAACTTCTTAGCTTGCTTCTTTGAATTTTTCCCCCATCCAGATAGACGAGTACCTCTTTTTAATTTAATGAGCTCGAGGAGGGTAACAAATGCTCGATATGACTCACCTTCGGTAAGTCCCTCTTCCTTTGTTTAGTGAACTGGAAGAAGTAAGGGTTCGATCCCATATGGGCCCTTCAATGTATGATTGTTTAACGAGTCCAGAGAAGGTAAACTCCGTGGTTTTCATATTTAGAGAGTCTGAAAACAACTTAAAGATGACTCCAATGTTGTCCTTTTTCGAAATGTTAGTCTCGCAAAGCCGAAAAAGAGATAAATTATCACTTGAAAGATGCCCTTTCAAAAATTTTAACGAGTGGGAAAGGAAGCAAGATCACTCGACATTATTTTCATGTTTAGAGAGTCTGAAAAGAGCTCAAAGATGACTCCAAAGGGTTCCTTTTTCGTTTATTCATGTGAGTTAGAAAAAGTGATAAAAGTCTACTTGGTTACATTCTCATTTTTTTTTGAGCACGAGAAAGAACAAAGACTAAGCTCGGTATGCCCCTAGCTTAAAAGCTAGTGGCTTAACTCTAGAATGATCATCAAAGGCTGGAGACATGACCTCCAAGCTTCGATTCATTCACTGACTATGAAGTTGTCACCAATTTCTCTACTAGACGGAGAAAAAGGATAAGAGTGGATGGAAAGAAGGTTTGAGAGAGGTGACTGTTTCATTTTTTAACAAGCTTGACACATAAAAAGAACTATGCTCAAGGTTCTAGGTTCAATCCCCAGATTTTTGTTTCATTTTTTAACAAGCTTGCTACAGAGAGGAAAAATATGCTCAAAGCTTTTGTTTCATTTTTTAACGAGCTTGCTACAAAGAAGAGAAACTATGCTCATGACCTATGTTTCATTTTTTAACGAGCTTGCCACAGAGAAGAAAAAATGTGCTTGGGGACTCTTCTTGATCATGGCTTCCAAGAGAAAAACGCTATGGAAGGACACCATGTCAAGGGACAAAACTCGGTCATGGCTTCCAAGAGATATTCACTGGATGGAAGAAAATCATTCTGGAAGGAACACATGTCGAGGGTCACAACAGGGGTAAGGATATCAGGCTCCAATAACCCTATCGAAGAGATCACCATGTCAACTACCGAATCCAAATCATCGAAAGTTGAAGTCATGGGAGACGATGGAAAATCAACATTAGGAGGGGAGATAGATTGTATATCTGCCCAAATTTATTTACAAGGGGGAAGAAAAGAGGATCAATGATGGTGATCATCCCGAGGTAGCTTGTCAATGTTCAACATTTCCATAATAGATTCACCCGAGGGAAAAATTGGGGAAATGTAGTCGATCACAGACGACAAGGAACTTAACCATGATGGCATCGAGTAACTGTCGGGTGCCAATAGATGTTGGTCATCCGATGAGGGAGAAGCGGATTGGATAGAAACGTATGATGTTTCGGCTGGACTAAGTGGCACGGTGTCACCTAGTGCATCGAATTCCAACGGACTATGTACAATCCAAGGGTCAGATGATTCCAAAGATTGATAAGCCGTGGTTGAAATCATATCGACAGTGGAAATATGATGTATAGTCGGTGGAAGTGGTGTAGGGAAGGTACCCATAAGGCTAGAATATTTCAGTAAGCCAACACCAATGCTTTCATACGTGATCTTGTGGTCTCCCAAGAAAGGAATGTTGTTGGTAGCAGGAGCATGAGCATCGGTCATGAAGAAATCTAACTGATCAACATTGACAATTTTTCCCCGATGAGGAAATTGTACACATTGAAACACTGATGAGGCAACAACATTCATAGCATAAAACCAACTTCTTCCAAGTAACAATTTGTAATCGAGGGGAGCATCGACCACCTCGACATCAACAATGACAGTTTTGTCACCCAATTGGATGGGCAGGGACTGTAAAATCCCATGGGGATGAAATCCTCTCCCATCGAAGGCACATAACATCATTGGGGATTTGTTAAGTGCGAGTGATTTTAAACCTTTCCAACATGCCAAAGACATGACACAAGTTGAGGCTCCCTCATCCAGAATAGTTCGGTGGATTTGTTGATTGTGAACAACAACATCAACTTGGAAAGCAATTTGGTGGGAGAGTCAAGACGTATAATTGTCTAGGTTGAACATGATATGGTTGGGCGACTCAGGATCAACATCGCCAATAGCGGCCAAGAGCGTTCTACGTTGACTGGGGCAATGCTGTAGAACTTTTAACGTAGACATAACACACGGTGCTTGAGCCAAATCTTCAACAATGTTGTAGTTCTGAGCGGCATGTGAACTAGGATTAAAGGTAGATTTATGGATAGTGCTCTTAGGAGGGCGTAATACAGAGTTGAACATAGATTTCTCAATCTAAAGTGGTCCAGACGAAGGATTAACCGATGGAGGACTAACGAAGGATGGTGATGGATCTGGTAAAGTATAGGTACTGTTAGTGACCTTTTCTTTGTCAGGGTTACCTGGTGTGTCGTATGTCTTAGAGAGAGTGGTAAAATTAATCCCATTAAACATATAAATATGTGCACTCATCGAGGCATCATCATGAGGATGGCTAGAACTGCCCCCAGGAGAGGGAGTTTAAGAAACCATGGATTGTTGTTGTGGAAAAGGCTGAGTAAGCACAACGGGTTGTGAACTTCCTTTGAAAATTTTGGCCACTTCATCACAATGTGGACAGTCTCGAGTGTAGTGATCGTCACCACAAGTGATACATAGGAATTTCAGTTTCCGTTGTGGTTTCTTTTTGGTAGCAGGTGTTTGAGATTGATTTTTTGGTTGTTCATTGTTATTAGTATTTTTTGATTTATTTTTTTCCTTCTTCTTACCTCCAGATTGTTGTGAAGAGGAAAATTGAACCACATTCACCTCAGAGATATGAGTTTGGGGGGAGGTAGAGGAGAGTGTGGTTTGTCGAGAAGTAGATTGAGTTTTGACGGAACCGATAACACCATCCGCATGAGATGAGGATTACGGCTTGGATGGATCAGTATTAGCTCGAGAAACATTTGGAAGAAAATCATACAAAGTACCAGATTATGAATAAACCAAATCTAAGTACTGAGCCCGAGCAATGGTTTCTTCCTCAGTGACCGCGCCACCCATAGCGACATCGCGAGCAATCGGGGGTAAAATTTATTCAGTAAACCATTCTGCCAATAATATGTCAGGAATGATTACCTTGATCATCCTTCATCGTCGTCTCCACTCATCAATCTAGTCAAAGATATGCATGGAGTCAGTTTGAGGAAGGGAGGTCAAGAATTTAGTACTTGTCTCGTAGCGAATAGGTAGTTTAAAATGCGTGAGGAAAGATATGGCAAGGGAGTTGAAATCATGAAAAGAAGCACGTGGTAGTTCAATATACCACTTTGTTGTTGAGCCCGTAAGTGTTCACTGGAAAAGATGCAAACGTATAGAATCATCCATGAGGGAGTTTGATGAACAACACAAATGGAAAGTCATCACATGGTTATTTGGATCTTCTCCAGATTTTCCGTCAAATTTCATAATATCGGAAGGAAGTTTAGCTGGAATAACTGGCCAAATGGGTGAATGAAAAATAGGATCATTAGCTAATCGAGACAAGTCTGGGAGATCCAGAGTTGCAAGGAAAGGTAGTTGTTGGTTAATTTGCGGATGATACTAGTGTGGCATAGGAACACCAGTGGGACCATAAATTGGGTTAGGTGAATAGTTGTAACCAGTAGGTCCTCCTACATACGGTTGTTGCTGAAAAGGATAAACAGGATTCAATGATGGCTGAGAAACATTTTCATAACTCGGTGGTTTCTAATCATTATAAGTCGAGTGATTTGCTTGCCCATAAGGAGGATAAACAATTTTCCCTTGAGGATGGTAAGGAGTATATCCTGGAGGTATATATGCATTAGACCCATGAGGAGGATAAGGGTGTTGTCCCTGAGGACTCCAAGTGGTGTTTGGGATGCCGCCCGGATAAGGTTGTCCATAAGATGTTCCAGAAGGAACATGATTTGATACTCCTCCTTGTGGGTTATGATATGAGTGCCCCCAACATGGGGTTGGGTAAATTTGCCTCCCAAAGATACTCCCAGGATTGTGAAGCGTTTCCAGCAAATGAAGGTTTCCCCCCTGCCAACAGTGGATTAACGATCGGGGTGTGACTGGAAAAAGAAGGTTTCCCTCTAGGAGGAACATGAAAATGAGGTTGTCCATGGTGGTCCTCCAGGAGGGATAGGTCCGCTAGATGGTGGTTTCCCTCAAGTCGGTTGTATCTAGCTGGCAAGGGTCTGCATTCTCTGGTGCAAAGATGTCCCAACAAGATTGTGTGGAACATGTGGAGCTGTATATTGAAAGTTTGTAAAAGTGGGGGTAGGGATCGAAGTGCCTTGGGAATGAGTAGAGGTGATGAGTCCATCATTAGGATGTGTGTTGACGTAACAATAGGGTTAATGACCTGATCGATGGGGTGATTCATAGTTTGACCAGATGGCCCTGTTTCACCAGGAGGGTCATGAGGATGAAAGGGTTGTCGAAAGGATTCAAAATGCTCATAAAGATCATGTCCTGATGAATTCCTCCATACAGAATGAGTAGGTGTGGGATTTGTATCTACTGCAGTGGTAGGACGAACAAGAGTCCTATACTCATCACCAAAGGTTGGTTCTGTGGATCCCATATATGTTTTGATAAAATCTCTCTCCGATAAATGTGGGACCTCTTTGTGTATGATGTTCCCAAGGGAGTCTAAACGAAGAAAAAGTGGTTCGAGAGGGGTTACCGACACAGATGTAGTGTGAGGAGTGGGATTCTCAACCATAACCAAAGAGCCTTATTGATTGTCTAACAGAGCAGTAACAACACTCTCAGCGTCATATTGATTTTCTACCTCTCCACAGTAGTTGTCTTCTAGATGGTTAGGAGGTAAGGGTTGGTAGCCTTCCAGAGGCAACGCTTGCATCCTACACGATTGGTGAAGACCTTTATCATCTACAGGCTCAATTTTGGAGAATAACAATAGATGCTGAAAATCTAGGGCCAACTAACAAAAAGAAACAACATACACTAATAAAATCCAGGAATCAAAACCAACAAAACAAGACTTCTTTCGATGATCATACTAGTTGGTGATGAAATCCAACGTCGCGTAATCAAGTCAAGAAGGGGCTAGGATATGGTGGAACGGTTACAATGGCAACCTACTTAACAGACTTTTACCTTGGTGCAAGCTTCTATGCAGTAATTGTGGATTTAACCTCCAAGGAGCCCGAGTGAGTTTGACAAATGTCTGTTCCAAGTACGGTGAGACTTCCCCTCACCACCACCTCGTGTAAGTACCTAAGGATTACTAAAACTAAGGACACCAACTCGCAGTCATCCCCTGGGTGGGTATAGTCGACAGTCTGATCTGAACATATGGGCAGGATAAAAAAGTCTAAAATCAACTCGAGAGGCTCCCACACATAATCATGGGTATACCCCCAAGTGACCCCCAATATACGATCTGACCACTACAAACAATTGAACCACAAAGGGATAATCTCTGTAATTCTCTCAAATGCGACCATGTGCATAACCCCTGTGTGAGAGGGAGATCCCAGAAATCCTATACAACAATTGGATTTGACTCTCTCTATCTTAGTATGCCAATGTTTGATTTGAAAAACTTTGGAGAGTTGTACTCACAACCTAATTCAAAGTGCTAATCCTAGTCTAATGTTGGTGGAAGATCCTAAAAACAAAAATGTTCTAGATAATTTTTAATTAGCGTTGATTTTATGGTTGTTCTTTACTCAAAGGGTGCATGACAATGAAACTGATGGTATGATGACTCAAATCCCAAAAAATGCACAAGAAGATGATAAGCAATCTTGTCTTTCGATGAATGGCTATTTAAGGGAAAGAGAGAAAGTTCTTTTCACTATCAAACACTAAGATGCAATGTCCTCATACAAGTGTTTCTCAATCAAATCCAATGCAATGATAAAAATTTCAGAAATGCCTTCTAATATCCAAACCAATCACTAAAATTTGTCCTTTTGTTTACATGTGAATGATAATCAGATGTAAGACTTCTAATGTAAATCGGACGTCAGGATTAAACAATCAGAAGCAAACCTCGCACAAAACAAATAATACACTCTCGTCGTGAAATAGACAAGAAGGACAAAGATAACCAAATTGCAAACAAGAGCCAAAAACCTCAAAAAAAACATAAATGATGGAAAGTTGACCTCAAATATCAAATGAAAAGGTTCATAGACCTTTGGATTTCCTCACAAAAGTTTTCACTCAGTCAGATAAAGGAGAAGAAAACAACAAGTTAACTCTAGGCCAACAAAGACAAAGAGTGGTTTCAAGGCAAGGAAAGAAGATGTCAAAATCCGAAACAAAAGAGGACGAATTCTCAGAAAATAAGGGTGTTTTAAAGACAATATCAAGATGGACTGAGAGTATGGGACCCTGAGCAAAAGCCAAAACCAAGAAATAGCTTCAGAAGATGAAAATTCTGGAGAATTTCTCACAAAAATGGGGTAACGCTCTGGTGTAAGGGGCGCCAGAGCGTTCCAACGTTCTATGTAAGGCTAAATGGGAAGGGGAGTGATATCACTCTGAAAACAACAGGAGGGGAGCTCTCTGCTCCAAAAACGCAGAAAAAAGCCCAAAAACTCAAAAAATCAAGAAAATTCAGTCAATCAGGGTGATCATGATGACATAAAGAGACAATCAAACAAATCTAAGAATCAACATGGCAATATGGAGAATATCAAATTAATGGGAAAAGGGCGAAAACAAGATCTAGGAATGGAAACAAAAATCAAAGCTCCTCCCCAGTGGAGTCGCCAATTTCTGTTGTAGGTAAATCCCCCTACGGACAAGTGGATTCCCTCTTGGTCTCTAGAATCCTAAGGCAAAGATAGAAAAGTGCTTAACATGGACACTGACTTCCTTTTAGATCTAATCAAGATAATAGATGAAGGAGAAGAAGAAATATATGTACCTTATCAACGACGTTTGTCCCTGCAAAGTCCTGACTGAGCTTCGATCCTGAGCTCCTTGATAGGTCTTGTAAAACAAACAAAGGTAAAAAAGACTTTCTACTCTACTAAGATTAGCTCAAACATATATCCATCTACTGCAGACAAACTCATGTGGAACAAACACAAGTTTGAAAGAAACATGCCAAGCATTGATTATTAATGAGAACAAGTAAGAGTACTTACAATCCTTTGAATAAAGGTGCAATAGCTTCTTCCAGTTCTCCTTGTCCAACCCCTTTGCTCAATTAATCTACACTGATTTATCTGATGACTTCTCACTCATGAGATCATAAATTTCACATCTCCAATCTTTTCCATGTACCTTTCACCATGAGAAGGCCTCCTTATATAACCTTGGAGAGGTTCAACCACTTGAGAGATCTTTGGGATAAGTTGAGGATTCCTCTCCTTCAGTTGAGGATCTTCCCTAAGATCATGCCTTGACCATCTATTCGAATCCAACTACCTTCATGAGTTGAGGGATTCTTCCCTGATTTGCCTCAACAAACCCAAAATTTGCTCAAAAAAGGGTAGTGCTCCCCCAAAAGGGTGCACAGGGCACTCAAGCACTCCCCCAAAGAGGCTCAGGGAGCGCCAACACTCCCTGACAGTGGTTAGGGGAGCGCTCCTTTCCAAAATTCATTTTTGAGTGGTTTTTCCAATGGCAAAAGGCTTGTACTTCCTGTCAAGTGATTTCTGTTCTTCCAAACTAACCTTTGAGGTGTCTTAAGTGTATTGATGATGTCATTAGAGGCACGGCATATACAAGATGGCAGTATGATGTTTGTGACACTTGCAACACTTGTGGTCAATATGCGACACTTGTGGACAAGATGTGACACTTACAACACTCGTAATGACGACATTTGCGACACTATCAAAGTGAGTAATTTTGAGGTGTAACAATCGTTACTCCTTCCACTGGGTTAATTGAATTATTAAAATTGTATCGCTAATTGAATTTTGAAATTGTAAATGCAAGTAATCATGGTTATAGGATGTAGGGGGGTAGACGACGTTGTGTTGGAGGAAGAGATGTAACACGTCTGATAGTACCCATGCCAGAGGGGTCTAACCCCAAGGAGAAGAACCGACCACTGAGAAGGAGCAAGTTGTTGTGGGAGATGTGGTAGGTATGATGAGATCCTTTCATAGGATGTCAGAGGTGTTTATCAACTTCCTGGATAGACATGATGGAAAAGCATATGTTCCCTAATGAGGGTTCATAATGCGCCCCAATTGGTAGTAGTAGTATACATAGATTACTCGAGAAGGTGAAATTTCTCGAGTTCTAGGGTACCCCAGATGGCTTAGCCATCGAGGCATGGTTGGAGAACATGGTGATGTGCTTCTCACTTTGTGATTACACCTCCAACATGAAATTCCACATGGCAGTATTTCAGATGAAGGGGAGTGCTCTTCTATGGTGGAAGATGCTCCTACCATAACTAAACATAGTCATCGAAGACAAGTCATGGGATTTGTTCAAGGAACGATTTTGGGAGAGGTACTTGTTCGAGGAATTCATTGAGCACCAACTTAATGAGTTCAACACCTTACGACAGGGTGGTCATATGGTGCCAGAGTATGAGGCCAGATTCATGGAGCTACTTAGGAATGCTCCACATCTAAACATGGTGAAGTTAAATGTCAACAAGTTTTTGTTTGGAATTAACTTCAACATTTGTGAGAAGGTGGGGATATTAATGCCTCATACATTACACGATGCATTTCAGAAGGCTCTCATAGATAAGGAATCGTTGAAGGGTGGGGGTCAGGGAAAGAGTCCTTCTAGACTGTCTGGAAAAACTACATCAGGCGCGCAACAACATCACACACCAGCCAGACAGACTTTAGGGAATCTAGATACACCTAGAGGACCTATGTTAATGACACCACAATGACAGACTCCTCAGTATATTACTCCTTACATAGGACCACAACAACAACAACATCGTCAGCAACAACAACAACATTTTAGGCTTATTCAACATAACAGTCATGGATCACAGACTGTTAGGCCAACAACTTCTACTTCGGGGACCAGGAGCACTGGACCGAAGATTGGGTGTTGGATATGTGGAGAGCCACATTACCATCAAGACTATCTGATTGAGAAGGCCAGAGCGGCCATATCATCGGGACCCACTACAGTTGGAGATTTGGGCAAGGCCCACAGGATACATGCAACGATGAAAAACCATTGGGCCAAATACCAGTCCACTATGCTAGAGATGTCATGTACATTCGCCAACCAAAACTTAGTATATTGATAGATCCAATTGATACATATAGCTTTATCTCTAGTGCAGTGCTTAAGACAATTAAGGTAAAGGAATTCTAGCAGGACGAGTTCAGATACGTAGAAATGGCATCGGGTGCCAAATAGAAGGTTGGAGGAAAGGCTACGAATTGTAACATTAACTTGGGAGACTTTGTAAGAATGGTAGATATTTGTCTCACGATCTTATGATATTATGACATAGTGATTGGTATGGATTGGTTGGAATCGCATGATGCAATACTTAACTGTAAGATGAAACAGTTAATTTTGACGGATGATTTGGGACAAAGTAGAGTGATTGTAGGAAGAAACAAGGGAGTGTCATTGAGGTTTATTTATTCCCTACAATTGCAAAAGAGTATGTGCAATGGATGCAAAATTTATGCAATATTAATGCTAAATGAAAAGGGCGAGGTGGAGGGATTAAAAAACCTTCCTGTAGTACAAGAGTTTGCAGATGTGTTTCCAGAATGATTTACCTGGTTTACCACCCGAAAGAGAGCTAGAGTTTATGATAGACTTGAAACCTAGAACTGAACTTATTGCAAGAACTCCTTATCGGATGTCAACGATTGAACTGTAGGAGTTTTGAAATGTAATTGAAGGAATTGTTGGATTTGGGACTTATACGTCCAAGTCTGTCGTTTTTGGGTGCACCAGTTATTTTCTTGAGAAAGAAGGATGATTTGTGGAGACTTTGTATTGACTATCGTCAATTGAACAAAGCGACGATCATGAACCAATATCCGTTGCCAATAATAGATGATTTATTTTATCATATGAAAGGAGAAACAATGTTTTCGAAGATTGACATGATATCAGGATATCACCAATTACGTATTAAATAAGAAGATATCCCAAAGACCACATTTAAGACAATATTCAGACACTATGAGTTTACAGTTATACAGTTCAGATTGACAAACGCCTCGGGTGTATTCATGAGTTTGATGAATGGGGTGTTCCGCGAATACTTGGACAAGTTTTTTCTAGTATTTATTGATGACATACTAATTTATTCTCAGACGAAAGAAAAGCATGTTGAACATTTAAGATTGGTCCTACAATGTCTATGAGAAAACAAATTGTACGGGAAACTATCAAAATGTTCTTTTTACCAATCGAAGATTCATTATTTGGGACATATCATATCTAGTGAAGGTATCGCTATGGATCCAACAAAAGTAGAGGCTATTATGGAATGGCTAGCTCTGACAAATGTACAAGAAGTACACAGTTTTATTGGTTTAGTGGGATATTACCAATGATTCATCGAAGGTTTTTCGAAGATAACAAATTTGATCATGGAATTGCATAAGAAGAACAAGAAGTTCATGTGGACTGAGAAATGCACAGAAGAATTTCAAAGGCTCAAATAGTTTTTTACGGCAGCACTGATACTGAAATTCCCCAACATGGACAAAGAATTCTTGGTATGAACGGACGCATCCAAGGAAGTTTTAGGCAGATTTTTGATGTAGGATGGTTGAGTGATCACTTACATTTCAAGGAAATTGAGAAATCTTGAAGAGAAATATGCAACGCATGAAATGGATTTATTAGCAATTGTATATGCCTTAAGAGATTGGAGACATTATCTGATTGGATGAAAATTTGAACTAAAGACAGATCACTGTGGTTTGTATCATATTTTCACATAGAATGACTTGAATGCACGACAAAGGCATTGGTTAGAATTACTTAACGAGTATGAATTTGAGATTACTTACATTAAAGGAACAATGAATCGAGTGGTAGATGTGTTGAGTTGGAGACCACATATATTCTCGATAATACCACTTAAGACAAATCTTCGAGAAAATATTCTAGCATTATAGATAGATGATGACTGGTACAAGGAAGTTAAGAAAAATATCGAACAAGATAGCATGATAATACCAAGGTACAAAGGTTATAATTTAGAAAACGATGTATTGTTGAGATTTAATGGAAGAATTTACATACCACCCAACGACGAATTAATAAGTTTGATCTTGAGTGAAGCTCATTGAGCAGTGTACATGGCTCATCTGGGAGTCATGGAGATGAAGGCAGACCTTAAGTCTGTGTTCTTCTGGAAGGGAATGAAATTAGACATAGTTAGTTACGTGGCGAGATGTCTACAATGTCAGCAAGTGAAGGATGAACATAGACATCCAACATGATTGTTACAACCACACGTTATTATTGAATTGAAATGGGAAGTCAATTTGATGGAATTTATTATTGGATTTCCATCGACGACAACGAGGCATGATTCAATTTTTTTGGTAGTGGAAACTCTGACGAAGAGTGCACACTTTATTCCATTGCATATGATATATCAAGAACCATATATAGCCATAGTTTTTGTTAACGATATTATGAGGTTACATGGAGTACCAAGAAGGATCATATCTGATCGGGGATCGGTGTTTACAAGACGATTTTGGACCAGTTTCCAAGAATCCTTGGGAACACCAATAAACTTTAGCACAACATATAACCCAGAGACAGATGGGAAAACAGAGAGAATGAACTGGATTTTGGAAGATATGTTGCGTTTGTATGTAATGGACCAAAAAGAATGTTGGGAATATTTCTTACCACTAGTAGAATTTGCATACAACAACAACTATCATAGTACTATTAAGATGGTACTGTTTGAGTTTCCTTACGGATGACCATGTCTGACACCGTTGAGTTGGGATCAAATTGAGGATAGAGTCTTGGTAGGACTAGAGGTGATCCAAGAAATGGAAGAATATATACAATCGATAAGACAAAGGATTAAAGAAGTGCATGATCGACATAAGAGCTACGTTGTTGCACACCGTGTTGACCACATTTATGAAGTTGGGGACAGATTTTTCTTGTGGTAAAACCGCACAAGAGTTCGATCAAGTCTTGAAAGGGTACTAAACTCTCTCCTAGTTTTTTGGGACCTTTCTAAGTTGTGGAAAAGAAAGGACCTATGGCTTATCAACTAGCCTTCCTCGATTCTTTGAGGTGTATGCACGATGTATTTCACGTATCTTTTTTGAGACATTATATTAGTGAGCCTTCCCATGTTATTTGCATGAGTTCTTTGCAGGTTTCGGAAGAGGGTTCTCTCATGGAAAAGTCAATCCGTATTCTTGATCATCACATTCGACAACTACGACGTCGAATAGTCGATCAATTCAAGGTCCAATGGGACAACTATAGTCTACACTTGACTACCTGGGAGGACACATACGAGATGCGTCAACAATTTCCTTTCTTGTTTGATAGATTATACATATAGATCTATGCCAGATACCTTTAATTACTTGCTTCTATATATTGTACAAACTTCAGGGCGAATTTTAAAGCAAGAGAGGGTGTATGTAAAATCTTGTTCTACTGAGCATACTTTTATTGACTTATTCTCGTTATGGTATATTATGATTTAGTTTCGCTTATGGGTTATATATATGATGATGATGATGTGTTGTGACTTATTTTTTTTTTTTATGTATACATATTGGCAGATGTTATTGACGAGTTTTCCTGAGTGTACAGTACACATGACAGGTTATGGATGTCAATGACATCAATGGGCTTCCTTGGACTCTGGATTGAGTCAAGGACTGGATTCTATTGTTTGAGTATTTCATTATTATGTACATGTGATGTATGATGGATTTTTTATATGGTTTTTGTCAGTGGATGCAGGCTTGAAAATGCTTGCTAATATGAATCACATAAGGAGTAAAGGGGCCATCCATAGAAACTAAACATTGAGGTAGAAGTGTGGCAGCGTCCCTGTCACAACCTACTAGCACTCACGTTGTGGAGAAAATTGTAGGTTAAAGATTACCTAGGTTGGGTGTTCCACGATGTCGTGAGGGAAGATTGAGACAGTCACTCACAAAGATTTCTAAGGGGTGCACAATAAGGCAGAGTCCTTATTCCTTAGAATCACTTAGTCTCTCACAAGGTCGACTGAATGGAGTTTTGACTGCAAAGGACCAGACAAACTTCCAAAACAATTCAAATGCAAGTGGAACAGAGTTGCGTCTTGAAGGGCAGGTTGCATAATTAAAAACTTGAGTCAGTAAATATAGGTGGCCTATAAAACATTTTGAATCATTAGACTGTGTTATAATAAAATAATTAATGAAACAATAGATTATTAATGATAAATCCTAACAATAGTCTAAGCCTAATTCTAATATTGAGTCTAAGTCTAAATTTAAATAAAGGACAAAATGAATTATGACATGAATTAAATATTTGAGATAAATCAATTTCTAGGAAAAAAAAAGTAAAATCTAAAGATTTGATAAAATGCACGTGTGCATGAAATTAATAAAAAGTGATTTTAATTAGAAATAAATAATAACTTGAGAGAATGAGTGTACATAGAATAGAATATTGAGTCAACCTACCACTAGTCTAACTAGAAGAAGACTCCTAATCCAACTCTAACTAGGATCTACTTAGGAGACACTCATTAAATGAGGGATTGGGTAACTAAGAGACAACTAAGAGGAAAGTTAGGAACACATTGGGGAATGTGAGAGAAAATGACTTTTAAATAAAATAAAAAGAGAAATTACTTGTGCAACCTGGGGAGACTGTGACACTTGTAGTGGGTGAATAATCCTTTAATTAAATTATTAAAAGTTAATTATTTGTGCATGAGGACAAGTGTTAGTGAGGAATATTTCTATAAAACAAATGATGTAGAAGGGAAAAGGGATCAAAACTTTAGAGCACTATTATGCTGTCAAATTTTGATTGGAATATGTTTTACTTGTGAGAGTTGGGACTCCAAGCTTGTTAAAAGAGTGGAAGCTCTTCCTTGTGAGGCAAGCTTGGAAGCTATTGTGTTTTGGTTTTGTGATTGGCCCCTTTGTGGCTCGGGGGGATAAGGGGGAAGAAGAGTACCCCTAACATTGGTTGGGAGGTACTGGTGAAGTCTTCGTGATTAGCAAGCGGAAGTAAGAAAGGAGCGCAACACTTTGAAGGGCATCTTCATCTCACAACCTTCATTCGTCCTTGTATTTTTATATTCTGAATTTACTTTGCAGTACAAGTATATTATTTTGTTAGATTGATAAGGCCATTGTAGAATCACAATAAGGACTAAATTCCAATTTGTTAAAATTGTTGCAAAATGAATAATAGTTACAATGTTTACAATTTTCCAATTTTCGATGTAATTTTGGGCGTTTTCCGAACTCTAAATTTGAGTGGCTTGATCCTCATTGTAAAATTCAAATTTATATTGTTTATGGTCTATGTTTTAAAATGGGTATTTTCATCCATATTTGAAGTTTGTGTGATCGAAGTTTTTAGTTGAGATTATTTTAAGAAATTAATAGTGTATTGTTCGTTGGTAAACTATGGAATTAAGTTTGAATTCGTATTCGTGAGTTCTATGTTAAATTTCATTGAATCCTAAATCAACCCATATTGTGGGATCTTTGTTGAGTTATACTCTAGATTCGATTTTTGTATCATGGAAATCTTTGCTGAAAATTTAGTCATTTCAATTTCGTTTGGTTTGGACCTTCGTTGAATTTTATTTAAATCCAAATTTTTATCATGTATTCTCTATTGAATTTATAGATAAATACGAATTTACTAGTAGCATGGAGTCTTTGTATTTTTGTATTTTAAATTCAAAAAAAAATTGGAATCGTTGAATGCTTATTTGAATATTTTTGGGAGTTTTGACTTGCTTTTAATCCTGGGTGTTAGCCCCTTATTCCTTAACAAGATATGCATGTGACCACAGGATGGAACCTAGAATTGGCCCTAAAGATGTTATTCGGAGCTTCGAGACTTTGGAGCTTCGAAGGTTTATTCAATTTCAACACTCCTGTCCACCCGGAGTGTTACTGGCCGAATTAAGTCATAAGCGATGTTGACCAAAAGATGTAGGTTAACCTTATCCTTCCACATACCTTCGTCAATGATTATGAACTTAATTGAATGGCTAGTGGGGATTTTCCTCACTCGAGAAGCTACGATGTAGATTCTACTATGGAACTTTGGGCTTCAGAAGTTTTTATGACTCCAACACACCTTACGTCCGAACTAGCGAAGGTTGAAACCCATAGATCTGAAGGCCCTTGTTTAACCATCGTCAATGACCAGCATTTACTCTAGACTTCAGGACTCTGTGAGTTCCTTAAACTTTAACATCTATGACTCATTCCGTTGAAGTACCGAAATAACGAACTTCTAGAGGATGAAGACTCAGATATCTAATGGTCCTCGTTAGATCAATAGATCCATGACTGTCCTTTACTCCGAAACTTTAGAGATTTGAAATTTTCTCCACTTTCACAACATTAAAATGTTCTACTCGGATCGTCGAATCGTCAAAGGGATCGGGGATCTAACGTATTACACTCCCCTTTGATCAACGATTGACGTCAACTTCGAAATTTGAGACTCTGGGAGTTCCCAAATCAAACTTAGACTTAGGCCAAATATTAGACTTAGGTTTTAACTCTTGTTAGGCTTCTCAACTAATAATCTATTACTTAATTAATTATTTAATCCAACGAGGTCTAAATAATTCAATGTTTTCTAGGCCACCTAGATTTATTGACTTCAAGTTTTAAATTATGCGTCATGCCCTTTAAGATGCACCTCCATGCTCCAAGGGTGCCACTCGCCTTAGACTTATTTTGGAGGTTGTCCGAACCTTGGAGTAAATACTTCACTCGATCGACCTTGTGAGAGACTAAGGGATTCTAAGGAATAAGGACTCTCCCTTATTTCACACTCCTTAGAAATCTTCGTGAGTGACTGTCTAAGTCTTCCGTCACGACATCGTGGACCCTTTGAACTAGGTAATCATTAACCTATAATCCATACCACAGTGCGAGTGCTAGTAGGCTATGACAGGGATGTTGTCACACCTCTCCCTAAATGTCTGGTTTTTGTGCATGTGGCCCCTCTACTCCTTATGTGAGTTGGATTAGCAAGCATCATCAAACCTCCACCCACTGACAAAATGTTGTAAACAATTCCATATATATAAATATTTACTAAATTCAATCATACAACATATCTGCGTGAAATGGAATACTCAATAAATACAATCCATTCCCTGACTCAATTTGGAGTCCAAGGGAATCCATTGATACCATCAACATCCTTAATTTGTCATGTGTCCTGCACACTCAAGACAAATCGTCAAAAACATCTGTCAATATATATAAATAAATATAATCAATAAGCCATAACATCTCAACTTCATCATATATAACCCATAATCTGAATGAAATCACAAAGTACCATACGCGGATCACTTGTAAGAAAGTGTCCTCAAAGAATAAGTCAACAATAATGTGCTCAATTAGAGAGGGATGTTACATGAAGTATGTTAATGTCGAGTAACATTTGTTCTTTGATGTTGTAACAGAGGGTTTGTTTCATATGGTATCAGAGCGGGTTCAACCATGCGACATTAGACCGTTACTCCTTCCACTGGGTTAATTGAATTATTAAAATTGTATCGCTAATTGAATTTTGAAATTGTACATGCAGGTAATCATGGTTAGAGGATGTAGGGGGGTAGACGACGTGGTGCTAGAGGAAGAGGTGTGACACCTTTGATAGTATCCACGCTAGAGGGGTCTAACCCCAGGGAGAAGAATCGACCACTGAGAAGGAGCAGGTTGTTGTAGGAGACATGGTAGGTATGATGAGATCCTTTCATAGGATGTCAAAGGTATTTATCAACCACCTGGATAGACATGAGGGAAAATAATATGTTCCCAATGAGGGTTCACAACGCACCCCAACTGGCAGTAGTAGTATACACAGAGAACTTGAGAAGGTGGAATTTTTTGAGTTATGGGGTGCCCCAGATGGCTTAGCCGTCGAGGCATGGTTGGAGAACATGGTGATGTGCTTCACACTTTGTGATTACAAATCCAACATGAAAGTCCACATGGCAGTATTTTAGCTGAAGGGGAGTGCTCTTTTATGGTGGAATATGCTCCTACCTCAACTAAACATGGTCTTCGAAGACGTGTCATGGGAGTTGTTTGAGGAACGGTTTCGGGAGAGGTACTTGTACAAGGAAATAATTGAGCACCAACTTGATGAGTTTAACACCCTACGACAGGGTGGTCGTATGGTGCCAGAGTATGAGGCCAGATTCATGGAGATACATAGGAATTCTCCACATCTAATCATGGTGAAGTTAAATGTCAACAAGTTTGTGTTTGGACTTAACTTCAACATTTGTGCAAAGGTGGGGATCTTAATTCCTCATACAATGCACGATGCAGTTCAGAAGGCCCTCATATCTAAGGGAAGCGTTGAATGGTGCGGGTCAAGGAAAGACTCCTTCTATACTGACTAGACAAACTGCATCAAACGTGCAACAAAATCACACACCAGCCAGACAAACTTTAGGGACTTGAGATACGCCTAGAGGAGTTATGTTCATGACACCAAGATGACAGAATCCTCAGTAAAGGAATCCTTATAGAGGACCACAACAACAACAACATCGTCCACAACAACAACAATATTTTAGGCCTATTCAACAGAACAGACCCAGATCACAGACTATTAGGCCAACAACTTCTACTTCAGGGAACAAGAGCACTGGAACGAAGACTGGGTGTTGGACATGTGGAGAGCCACATTACCATCAAGATTGTCTGATTGAGAAGGCCAGAGTGGTCGGATCATCAGGACCCACTACAATTGGATATTTGGGAATGGCCCAGAAGATACATGCAGTGGTGAAAAACCACCAAGCCAAGCACCAATCCGCTATGCTAGAGACATTAGGTACATTCACCAACCAAAACTTTAGTATATTGATAGATCCAGGTGCTACAGATAGATTTATCTCTAGTGCAGCGCTTAAGAGAATTAAGGTAAAGGCATTCTAGTAGGATGAGTTTAGATATGTAGAAAAGGCATCGAGTGCCAAATAGAAGGTTGGAGGAAAGGTTACGAACTGTAGCATTAACCTGGGAAAATTTGTAATGAAGGTAGATATTTGTGTCACGATCTCAATATCTTATGACATAGTGATTGGTATGGATTGGTTGGAATCGCATGATGCAATACTTAACTGTAAGACGAAACAATTAAGTTTGACAGATGATTTGGGACAAAGTAAAGTGATTGTAGGAAGAAACTAGGGAGTGTCATTGAGGTTTATTTATTCCCTACAATTGCAGAAGAGTATGTGCAAGGGATGCAAACTTTATGCAATCTTAGTGTTAAATGAAAAGGGCGAGGTGGAGGGATTGAAAAACCTTCCTATAGTACAAGAGTTTGAAGATGTGTTTCCAGAAGAGTTACCAAGTTTACCACTCGAAAGAGAGCTAGAGTTTATGATAGACTTGAAACCTGAAACTGAACCTATTGCAAGAACTCCTTACCGGATGTCAACGACTAAATTGTAGGAGTTGAAAATGAAAATGAAGGAATTGTTGTATTTGGGACTTATACGTCCAAGTGTGTCGTCTTTGGGTGCACCAGTTATTTTCATGAGAAAGAAGGATGGATTGTGGAGACTTTGTATTGACTATCGTCAATTGAACAAAGCAACGATCATGAACCAATATCCGTTTCCAAGAAAAGATGATTTATTTGATCAGATGAAAGGAGAAATGGTGTTTTCGAAGATTTACTTGATATCAGGATATCACCAATTACGTATTAAAGAGGAATATATCCCTCAGACCGCATATAAGACAATATTCAGACACTATGAGTTTACAGTTTTACCGTTTGGATTGACAAACGCCCCTGGGGTATTCATGAGTTTGATGAATGGGGTGTTTCGCGAATACTTGGACAAGTTTTTTCAAGTATTTATTGATGACACACTGATTTATTCTTAGACAAAAGAAGAGCACATATAACATTTAAGATTGGTCCTACAATGTCTATGAGAAAACAAATTGTACGGGAAACTATCAAAATGCTCCTTTTACCAATCGAAGATTCATTATTTGGGACATATCATATATAGTGAAGGTATCACTATGGATCCAGCGAAAGTAGAGGCTATTATGGAATGGCTAGCACAGACAAATGTACAAAAATTACGCAGTTTTATAGGTTTAGCAGGATATTACCAACTATTCATTGAAGGTTTTTCGAAGATAATAAATCTGATCATGGAATTGCATAACAAGAACAAGAAGTTCATATGGATTGAGAAATGCGCAAAAGCATTTCAAAGGATCAAAGAGTTGTTGACAATAGCGCTGATACTGAAATTCCCCGACATGGACAAAGAATTCTTGGTATGAACAGACACATCCAAGGAAGGTTTAGGTAGATTTTTGGTGGAGGATGGTCGAGTGATCGCTTACATTTCAAGGAAATTGAGAAAGCTTGAAGAGAACTACACAACACATGACATGGATTTATTAGCAATTGTATATTCCTTAAGAGTTTGGAGACATTATCTGATTGGACGAAAATTTGAACTAAAGATAGATCACTGTGGTTTGTAGCATATTTTCACATAGAATGACTTGAATGCATGAAAACGGCATTGGTAAGAATTACTTAACGAGTATGAATTTGAGATTAGATAGATCACTATGGTTTGTAGCATATTTTCACATAGAATGACTTGAATGCATGATAAATTCATTGGTAAGAATTACTTAACGAGTATGACTTTGAGATTACTTACATTAAAGGAATAGTGAACCGAGTGGCAGATGCATTGAGTTGGAGACCACGCATATTCTCGGTAATATCGCTTAAGACAAATATTTGAGAAAATAATCTAGCGTTATAGATAGACGATGACTGGTACAATGAAGTTAAGAAAAATATCGAACAAGATAGCATGATAATACCAAGGTAAGAAGGTTATAATTTAGAGAACGATGGATTGTTGAGATTTAATGGAAGAATTTACATACCACCGAACAATGAATTAAGAAGTTTGATGTTGAGTGAAACTCATCGAGCAGTGTACATGTCTCATATGGGAGTCACGAAGATGAAGGAAGACCTTAAGTCTTTGTTCTTTTGGAAGGGAATGAAAGAAGACATAGTTAGTTACGTGGTGAGATGTATAGAATGTCAGGAAGTGAAGGTTGAACATAGACATCCAACATGATTGTTACAGCCACACGTTATTCTTGAATCGAAATGGGAACTCATTTCGATGGAATTTATTGTTGGATTTCCACTAACGGCAAGGAGGCATGATTCGATTTTTGTGGTAGTGGAAACTCTGATGAAGAGTGCACACTTTATTCCAGTGCGTACAACGTATCAAGAACTAGATATAGCCAGATTTTGTTTTAATGATATTGTGAGGTTACATGGAGTACCAAGAAGGATCATATTTGATCGGGGATCGGTGTTTATAGGACGGTTTTGGACCAGTTTCCAAGAATCTTTGGGAACAAAAATAAACTTTAGCACAACATATCACCTAGAGACAGATGGGAAAACAGAGAGAACGAATTGGATTTTGGAAGATATGTTGCATATGTATTTAATGGACCAACAAAAATGTTGGGAATATTTCTTACCACTATTAGAATTTGCATACAACAACATCTATGAGAGTACGATTAAGATGGCATTGTTTGAGTTTCCTTACGGACGACCATGTTGGACACCGTTGAGTTGGGATCAACTTGAGGATAGTGTCTTGGTAGGACTTGAGGTAATCCAAGAAATGGAAGAACATATGCAATTGATAAGACAAAGGATTAAAGAAGCGCAGGATCGACAGAAGAGCTATGTTGATGCACACCGGGTTGACCATAGTTATGAAGTTGGGGACAGAGTTTTCTTGTGGTAAAATTGCACAAGAGCTCGATCAGGTTTGGAAAGGGTACTAAACTCTCTCCTAGTTTTTTGGTACCTTTCTAAGTTGTGGAAAATAAAGGACCTATGGATTATCAACTAGCCTTGTCTAATTCTTTGAGGCATATGCACGATGTATTTCATGTATCTGTTTTGAGACATTATATTAGTGATCCTTCCCATGTTATTGACATGAGTTCTTTGCAGGTTTCGGATGAGGGTGCTCTCATAGCAGAGCCAACCATATTCTTGACCATCATATTTAACAAATACGATGTCGAATAGTCAATCAAGCCAAGGTCCAGTGGGACAACTATAGTCTACACTCGACTACCTGGGAGGACACATACGAGATGCGTCAAAAATTTCCTTACTTGTTTGATAGATTAGACATATAGATCTATTTCAAATACCTTTAATTACTTGCTTCTATATACTGTACAAACTTCGAGACAAATTTTAAAGCAAGAGGGGGTGTATGTAACATCTTTCTCTATTGAGCATACTTTTATTGACTTATTCTCGTTATGGTATATTATGATTTTGTTTCGCTTATGGGTTATATATATGATAATGATGATGTGTTGTGACTTATTATTTTTTTGATGTATATATATTGGCAGATGTTATTGACAAATTTTCTTGAGTGTACAAGACACATGATAGGTTATGGATGTCGATGGCATCAATGGGCTTCCTTGGACTCTGGATTGAGTCAGGGACTGGATTGTATTGTTTGAGTATTTAATTATTATGCACATGTGATGTATGATATATTTTTTATATGGGTTTTGTTAGTGGATGCAAGCTTGACAATGCTTGCTAATATGACTCACATAAGGAGTAAAGGGGCCATGCAAAAAAACTAGACATTGAGGGAGACGTGTGGAAGCATCCCTGTCACAACCTACTAGCACTCCCATTGTGGAGAAAACTGTAGGTTAATGATTACCTAGGTTGGGTGGTCCATGATGGCATGAGGGAAGTTCGAAACAGTGGCTCACAAAGATTTATAATGGGCGCACAATAAGGAAAAGTCCTTATTCCTTAGAATCCCTTAGTCTCTCACAAGGTCGACCGAATGGAGTTTTGACTCCAAAGGATCGAAAAAACTTCAAAAACAATTCAAATGTGCGTGGCACCCTTGGAGCACGGAGGTGTGTCTTGAAGGGTAGGTCGTGTAATTAAAAACTTGAGTCAATAAATATAGGTGGCCTGTAAAACATTTTAAATCATTATAACGTGTTATAATAAAATAATTAATGAAACAATAGATTAATAATGATAAATCCTAACAAAATTCTAAGCCTAAGTCTAAGATTGAGTCTAAGTCTAAATTTAAATTTAAATAAAGGACTAAATGAATTATGACATGAATTAAAGATTTGAGATAAAACAATTTATAGGAAAAAAAATAAGTAAAATCTAAAGATTTGATAAAATGCACATGTGTGCATGAAATTAATAAAAAAGGATTTTAATTAGAAATAAATAATAACTTGAGATAATGAGTGTACATAGAATAGAATATTGAGACAATCTACCACTAGTCTAACTAGAAGAAGACTCTTAATCCATCTCTAACTAAGAT
>ML801554.1:139239-152277 GCA_009831015.1 Picea engelmannii | reverse complement strand
GTGTGCATGAAATTAATAAAAAGTGATTTTAATTAGAAATAAATAATAACTTGAGAGAATGAGTGTACATAGAATAGAATATTGAGTCAACCTACCACTAGTCTAACTAGAAGAAGACTCCTAATCCAACTCTAACTAGGATCTACTTAGGAGACACTCATTAAATGAGGGATTGGGTAACTAAGAGACAACTAAGAGGAAAGTTAGGAACACATTGGGGAATGTGAGAGAAAATGACTTTTAAATAAAATAAAAAGAGAAATTACTTGTGCAACCTGGGGAGACTGTGACACTTGTAGTGGGTGAATAATCCTTTAATTAAATTATTAAAAGTTAATTATTTGTGCATGAGGACAAGTGTTAGTGAGGAATATTTCTATAAAACAAATGATGTAGAAGGGAAAAGGGATCAAAACTTTAGAGCACTATTATGCTGTCAAATTTTGATTGGAATATGTTTTACTTGTGAGAGTTGGGACTCCAAGCTTGTTAAAAGAGTGGAAGCTCTTCCTTGTGAGGCAAGCTTGGAAGCTATTGTGTTTTGGTTTTGTGATTGGCCCCTTTGTGGCTCGGGGGGATAAGGGGGAAGAAGAGTACCCCTAACATTGGTTGGGAGGTACTGGTGAAGTCTTCGTGATTAGCAAGCGGAAGTAAGAAAGGAGCGCAACACTTTGAAGGGCATCTTCATCTCACAACCTTCATTCGTCCTTGTATTTTTATATTCTGAATTTACTTTGCAGTACAAGTATATTATTTTGTTAGATTGATAAGGCCATTGTAGAATCACAATAAGGACTAAATTCCAATTTGTTAAAATTGTTGCAAAATGAATAATAGTTACAATGTTTACAATTTTCCAATTTTCGATGTAATTTTGGGCGTTTTCCGAACTCTAAATTTGAGTGGCTTGATCCTCATTGTAAAATTCAAATTTATATTGTTTATGGTCTATGTTTTAAAATGGGTATTTTCATCCATATTTGAAGTTTGTGTGATCGAAGTTTTTAGTTGAGATTATTTTAAGAAATTAATAGTGTATTGTTCGTTGGTAAACTATGGAATTAAGTTTGAATTCGTATTCGTGAGTTCTATGTTAAATTTCATTGAATCCTAAATCAACCCATATTGTGGGATCTTTGTTGAGTTATACTCTAGATTCGATTTTTGTATCATGGAAATCTTTGCTGAAAATTTAGTCATTTCAATTTCGTTTGGTTTGGACCTTCGTTGAATTTTATTTAAATCCAAATTTTTATCATGTATTCTCTATTGAATTTATAGATAAATACGAATTTACTAGTAGCATGGAGTCTTTGTATTTTTGTATTTTAAATTCAAAAAAAAATTGGAATCGTTGAATGCTTATTTGAATATTTTTGGGAGTTTTGACTTGCTTTTAATCCTGGGTGTTAGCCCCTTATTCCTTAACAAGATATGCATGTGACCACAGGATGGAACCTAGAATTGGCCCTAAAGATGTTATTCGGAGCTTCGAGACTTTGGAGCTTCGAAGGTTTATTCAATTTCAACACTCCTGTCCACCCGGAGTGTTACTGGCCGAATTAAGTCATAAGCGATGTTGACCAAAAGATGTAGGTTAACCTTATCCTTCCACATACCTTCGTCAATGATTATGAACTTAATTGAATGGCTAGTGGGGATTTTCCTCACTCGAGAAGCTACGATGTAGATTCTACTATGGAACTTTGGGCTTCAGAAGTTTTTATGACTCCAACACACCTTACGTCCGAACTAGCGAAGGTTGAAACCCATAGATCTGAAGGCCCTTGTTTAACCATCGTCAATGACCAGCATTTACTCTAGACTTCAGGACTCTGTGAGTTCCTTAAACTTTAACATCTATGACTCATTCCGTTGAAGTACCGAAATAACGAA
The DNA here is from genome assembly GCA_009831015.1 of Picea engelmannii. Taxonomy (NCBI): domain Eukaryota; kingdom Viridiplantae; phylum Streptophyta; class Pinopsida; order Pinales; family Pinaceae; genus Picea; species Picea engelmannii. Next base: position 150,381 of record ML801554.1, on the reverse strand, counting down.
CTTCTAGAGGATGAAGACTCAGATATCTAATGGTCCTCGTTAGATCAATAGATCCATGACTGTCCTTTACTCCGAAACTTTAGAGATTTGAAATTTTCTCCACTTTCACAACATTAAAATGTTCTACTCGGATCGTCGAATCGTCAAAGGGATCGGGGATCTAACGTATTACACTCCCCTTTGATCAACGATTGACGTCAACTTCGAAATTTGAGACTCTGGGAGTTCCCAAATCAAACTTAGACTTAGGCCAAATATTAGACTTAGGTTTTAACTCTTGTTAGGCTTCTCAACTAATAATCTATTACTTAATTAATTATTTAATCCAACGAGGTCTAAATAATTCAATGTTTTCTAGGCCACCTAGATTTATTGACTTCAAGTTTTAAATTATGCGTCATGCCCTTTAAGATGCACCTCCATGCTCCAAGGGTGCCACTCGCCTTAGACTTATTTTGGAGGTTGTCCGAACCTTGGAGTAAATACTTCACTCGATCGACCTTGTGAGAGACTAAGGGATTCTAAGGAATAAGGACTCTCCCTTATTTCACACTCCTTAGAAATCTTCGTGAGTGACTGTCTAAGTCTTCCGTCACGACATCGTGGACCCTTTGAACTAGGTAATCATTAACCTATAATCCATACCACAGTGCGAGTGCTAGTAGGCTATGACAGGGATGTTGTCACACCTCTCCCTAAATGTCTGGTTTTTGTGCATGTGGCCCCTCTACTCCTTATGTGAGTTGGATTAGCAAGCATCATCAAACCTCCACCCACTGACAAAATGTTGTAAACAATTCCATATATATAAATATTTACTAAATTCAATCATACAACATATCTGCGTGAAATGGAATACTCAATAAATACAATCCATTCCCTGACTCAATTTGGAGTCCAAGGGAATCCATTGATACCATCAACATCCTTAATTTGTCATGTGTCCTGCACACTCAAGACAAATCGTCAAAAACATCTGTCAATATATATAAATAAATATAATCAATAAGCCATAACATCTCAACTTCATCATATATAACCCATAATCTGAATGAAATCACAAAGTACCATACGCGGATCACTTGTAAGAAAGTGTCCTCAAAGAATAAGTCAACAATAATGTGCTCAATTAGAGAGGGATGTTACATGAAGTATGTTAATGTCGAGTAACATTTGTTCTTTGATGTTGTAACAGAGGGTTTGTTTCATATGGTATCAGAGCGGGTTCAACCATGCGACATTAGACCGTTACTCCTTCCACTGGGTTAATTGAATTATTAAAATTGTATCGCTAATTGAATTTTGAAATTGTACATGCAGGTAATCATGGTTAGAGGATGTAGGGGGGTAGACGACGTGGTGCTAGAGGAAGAGGTGTGACACCTTTGATAGTATCCACGCTAGAGGGGTCTAACCCCAGGGAGAAGAATCGACCACTGAGAAGGAGCAGGTTGTTGTAGGAGACATGGTAGGTATGATGAGATCCTTTCATAGGATGTCAAAGGTATTTATCAACCACCTGGATAGACATGAGGGAAAATAATATGTTCCCAATGAGGGTTCACAACGCACCCCAACTGGCAGTAGTAGTATACACAGAGAACTTGAGAAGGTGGAATTTTTTGAGTTATGGGGTGCCCCAGATGGCTTAGCCGTCGAGGCATGGTTGGAGAACATGGTGATGTGCTTCACACTTTGTGATTACAAATCCAACATGAAAGTCCACATGGCAGTATTTTAGCTGAAGGGGAGTGCTCTTTTATGGTGGAATATGCTCCTACCTCAACTAAACATGGTCTTCGAAGACGTGTCATGGGAGTTGTTTGAGGAACGGTTTCGGGAGAGGTACTTGTACAAGGAAATAATTGAGCACCAACTTGATGAGTTTAACACCCTACGACAGGGTGGTCGTATGGTGCCAGAGTATGAGGCCAGATTCATGGAGATACATAGGAATTCTCCACATCTAATCATGGTGAAGTTAAATGTCAACAAGTTTGTGTTTGGACTTAACTTCAACATTTGTGCAAAGGTGGGGATCTTAATTCCTCATACAATGCACGATGCAGTTCAGAAGGCCCTCATATCTAAGGGAAGCGTTGAATGGTGCGGGTCAAGGAAAGACTCCTTCTATACTGACTAGACAAACTGCATCAAACGTGCAACAAAATCACACACCAGCCAGACAAACTTTAGGGACTTGAGATACGCCTAGAGGAGTTATGTTCATGACACCAAGATGACAGAATCCTCAGTAAAGGAATCCTTATAGAGGACCACAACAACAACAACATCGTCCACAACAACAACAATATTTTAGGCCTATTCAACAGAACAGACCCAGATCACAGACTATTAGGCCAACAACTTCTACTTCAGGGAACAAGAGCACTGGAACGAAGACTGGGTGTTGGACATGTGGAGAGCCACATTACCATCAAGATTGTCTGATTGAGAAGGCCAGAGTGGTCGGATCATCAGGACCCACTACAATTGGATATTTGGGAATGGCCCAGAAGATACATGCAGTGGTGAAAAACCACCAAGCCAAGCACCAATCCGCTATGCTAGAGACATTAGGTACATTCACCAACCAAAACTTTAGTATATTGATAGATCCAGGTGCTACAGATAGATTTATCTCTAGTGCAGCGCTTAAGAGAATTAAGGTAAAGGCATTCTAGTAGGATGAGTTTAGATATGTAGAAAAGGCATCGAGTGCCAAATAGAAGGTTGGAGGAAAGGTTACGAACTGTAGCATTAACCTGGGAAAATTTGTAATGAAGGTAGATATTTGTGTCACGATCTCAATATCTTATGACATAGTGATTGGTATGGATTGGTTGGAATCGCATGATGCAATACTTAACTGTAAGACGAAACAATTAAGTTTGACAGATGATTTGGGACAAAGTAAAGTGATTGTAGGAAGAAACTAGGGAGTGTCATTGAGGTTTATTTATTCCCTACAATTGCAGAAGAGTATGTGCAAGGGATGCAAACTTTATGCAATCTTAGTGTTAAATGAAAAGGGCGAGGTGGAGGGATTGAAAAACCTTCCTATAGTACAAGAGTTTGAAGATGTGTTTCCAGAAGAGTTACCAAGTTTACCACTCGAAAGAGAGCTAGAGTTTATGATAGACTTGAAACCTGAAACTGAACCTATTGCAAGAACTCCTTACCGGATGTCAACGACTAAATTGTAGGAGTTGAAAATGAAAATGAAGGAATTGTTGTATTTGGGACTTATACGTCCAAGTGTGTCGTCTTTGGGTGCACCAGTTATTTTCATGAGAAAGAAGGATGGATTGTGGAGACTTTGTATTGACTATCGTCAATTGAACAAAGCAACGATCATGAACCAATATCCGTTTCCAAGAAAAGATGATTTATTTGATCAGATGAAAGGAGAAATGGTGTTTTCGAAGATTTACTTGATATCAGGATATCACCAATTACGTATTAAAGAGGAATATATCCCTCAGACCGCATATAAGACAATATTCAGACACTATGAGTTTACAGTTTTACCGTTTGGATTGACAAACGCCCCTGGGGTATTCATGAGTTTGATGAATGGGGTGTTTCGCGAATACTTGGACAAGTTTTTTCAAGTATTTATTGATGACACACTGATTTATTCTTAGACAAAAGAAGAGCACATATAACATTTAAGATTGGTCCTACAATGTCTATGAGAAAACAAATTGTACGGGAAACTATCAAAATGCTCCTTTTACCAATCGAAGATTCATTATTTGGGACATATCATATATAGTGAAGGTATCACTATGGATCCAGCGAAAGTAGAGGCTATTATGGAATGGCTAGCACAGACAAATGTACAAAAATTACGCAGTTTTATAGGTTTAGCAGGATATTACCAACTATTCATTGAAGGTTTTTCGAAGATAATAAATCTGATCATGGAATTGCATAACAAGAACAAGAAGTTCATATGGATTGAGAAATGCGCAAAAGCATTTCAAAGGATCAAAGAGTTGTTGACAATAGCGCTGATACTGAAATTCCCCGACATGGACAAAGAATTCTTGGTATGAACAGACACATCCAAGGAAGGTTTAGGTAGATTTTTGGTGGAGGATGGTCGAGTGATCGCTTACATTTCAAGGAAATTGAGAAAGCTTGAAGAGAACTACACAACACATGACATGGATTTATTAGCAATTGTATATTCCTTAAGAGTTTGGAGACATTATCTGATTGGACGAAAATTTGAACTAAAGATAGATCACTGTGGTTTGTAGCATATTTTCACATAGAATGACTTGAATGCATGAAAACGGCATTGGTAAGAATTACTTAACGAGTATGAATTTGAGATTAGATAGATCACTATGGTTTGTAGCATATTTTCACATAGAATGACTTGAATGCATGATAAATTCATTGGTAAGAATTACTTAACGAGTATGACTTTGAGATTACTTACATTAAAGGAATAGTGAACCGAGTGGCAGATGCATTGAGTTGGAGACCACGCATATTCTCGGTAATATCGCTTAAGACAAATATTTGAGAAAATAATCTAGCGTTATAGATAGACGATGACTGGTACAATGAAGTTAAGAAAAATATCGAACAAGATAGCATGATAATACCAAGGTAAGAAGGTTATAATTTAGAGAACGATGGATTGTTGAGATTTAATGGAAGAATTTACATACCACCGAACAATGAATTAAGAAGTTTGATGTTGAGTGAAACTCATCGAGCAGTGTACATGTCTCATATGGGAGTCACGAAGATGAAGGAAGACCTTAAGTCTTTGTTCTTTTGGAAGGGAATGAAAGAAGACATAGTTAGTTACGTGGTGAGATGTATAGAATGTCAGGAAGTGAAGGTTGAACATAGACATCCAACATGATTGTTACAGCCACACGTTATTCTTGAATCGAAATGGGAACTCATTTCGATGGAATTTATTGTTGGATTTCCACTAACGGCAAGGAGGCATGATTCGATTTTTGTGGTAGTGGAAACTCTGATGAAGAGTGCACACTTTATTCCAGTGCGTACAACGTATCAAGAACTAGATATAGCCAGATTTTGTTTTAATGATATTGTGAGGTTACATGGAGTACCAAGAAGGATCATATTTGATCGGGGATCGGTGTTTATAGGACGGTTTTGGACCAGTTTCCAAGAATCTTTGGGAACAAAAATAAACTTTAGCACAACATATCACCTAGAGACAGATGGGAAAACAGAGAGAACGAATTGGATTTTGGAAGATATGTTGCATATGTATTTAATGGACCAACAAAAATGTTGGGAATATTTCTTACCACTATTAGAATTTGCATACAACAACATCTATGAGAGTACGATTAAGATGGCATTGTTTGAGTTTCCTTACGGACGACCATGTTGGACACCGTTGAGTTGGGATCAACTTGAGGATAGTGTCTTGGTAGGACTTGAGGTAATCCAAGAAATGGAAGAACATATGCAATTGATAAGACAAAGGATTAAAGAAGCGCAGGATCGACAGAAGAGCTATGTTGATGCACACCGGGTTGACCATAGTTATGAAGTTGGGGACAGAGTTTTCTTGTGGTAAAATTGCACAAGAGCTCGATCAGGTTTGGAAAGGGTACTAAACTCTCTCCTAGTTTTTTGGTACCTTTCTAAGTTGTGGAAAATAAAGGACCTATGGATTATCAACTAGCCTTGTCTAATTCTTTGAGGCATATGCACGATGTATTTCATGTATCTGTTTTGAGACATTATATTAGTGATCCTTCCCATGTTATTGACATGAGTTCTTTGCAGGTTTCGGATGAGGGTGCTCTCATAGCAGAGCCAACCATATTCTTGACCATCATATTTAACAAATACGATGTCGAATAGTCAATCAAGCCAAGGTCCAGTGGGACAACTATAGTCTACACTCGACTACCTGGGAGGACACATACGAGATGCGTCAAAAATTTCCTTACTTGTTTGATAGATTAGACATATAGATCTATTTCAAATACCTTTAATTACTTGCTTCTATATACTGTACAAACTTCGAGACAAATTTTAAAGCAAGAGGGGGTGTATGTAACATCTTTCTCTATTGAGCATACTTTTATTGACTTATTCTCGTTATGGTATATTATGATTTTGTTTCGCTTATGGGTTATATATATGATAATGATGATGTGTTGTGACTTATTATTTTTTTGATGTATATATATTGGCAGATGTTATTGACAAATTTTCTTGAGTGTACAAGACACATGATAGGTTATGGATGTCGATGGCATCAATGGGCTTCCTTGGACTCTGGATTGAGTCAGGGACTGGATTGTATTGTTTGAGTATTTAATTATTATGCACATGTGATGTATGATATATTTTTTATATGGGTTTTGTTAGTGGATGCAAGCTTGACAATGCTTGCTAATATGACTCACATAAGGAGTAAAGGGGCCATGCAAAAAAACTAGACATTGAGGGAGACGTGTGGAAGCATCCCTGTCACAACCTACTAGCACTCCCATTGTGGAGAAAACTGTAGGTTAATGATTACCTAGGTTGGGTGGTCCATGATGGCATGAGGGAAGTTCGAAACAGTGGCTCACAAAGATTTATAATGGGCGCACAATAAGGAAAAGTCCTTATTCCTTAGAATCCCTTAGTCTCTCACAAGGTCGACCGAATGGAGTTTTGACTCCAAAGGATCGAAAAAACTTCAAAAACAATTCAAATGTGCGTGGCACCCTTGGAGCACGGAGGTGTGTCTTGAAGGGTAGGTCGTGTAATTAAAAACTTGAGTCAATAAATATAGGTGGCCTGTAAAACATTTTAAATCATTATAACGTGTTATAATAAAATAATTAATGAAACAATAGATTAATAATGATAAATCCTAACAAAATTCTAAGCCTAAGTCTAAGATTGAGTCTAAGTCTAAATTTAAATTTAAATAAAGGACTAAATGAATTATGACATGAATTAAAGATTTGAGATAAAACAATTTATAGGAAAAAAAATAAGTAAAATCTAAAGATTTGATAAAATGCACATGTGTGCATGAAATTAATAAAAAAGGATTTTAATTAGAAATAAATAATAACTTGAGATAATGAGTGTACATAGAATAGAATATTGAGACAATCTACCACTAGTCTAACTAGAAGAAGACTCTTAATCCATCTCTAACTAAGATCTACTTAGGAGACACTCATTAAATGAGGGATTGGGGAACTAAGAGACAAATAAGAGGAAAAATAGGAACACATTGGGGAATGTGAGAGAAAATGGCTTTTAAATTAAATAAAAAGAGAAATTACTTGTGCAACTTGGGGAGAGTGTGACACTTGTAGTGGGTGAATAATCCTTTAATTAAATTATTAAAAGTTAATTATTTGTGCATGAGGACAAGTGTTAGTGAGAAATATTTCTATAAAACAAATGATTTAGAAGGGAAAAGGGATCAACCATTTAGAGCACTGTTATGATGCCAAATTTTGATTGGACTATGTTTTACTTGTGAGAGTTGGGACTCCAAGCTTGTGAAAAGAGTGGAAGCTCTTCCTTGCGATGAAATCTTGGAAGCTATTGTGTTTTGGTTTTGTGCTTGGCCACTTTATGGATTACGGGGATACGGGGGAAGAAGAGTACCCCTAACATTGGTTGGGAGGTACCAATGAAGTCTCTGTGATTAGCAAGCGGAAGTACGGAAGGAGCACAACACTTTGAAGGACATCTTCATATCACAACCTTCATTGGTCTCGGTATTTTTATATTTTTGATTTACTTTGTAGTACAAGTATATTATTTTGTTAGATTGATATGGCCATTGTAGAATCACAAGAAGGATTGAATGCCAATTTGTTGAAATTGTTGCAAAATGAATAATAGTTACAATGTTTACAATTTTCCAATTTCGTTGAAATTTCGAGCATTTTCTGAACTCTAAATTTGAGTGGCTTGATCCTCATTGTAAAATTCAAATGTATGTTTGTTACACGTCAAAATTACTCACTTTTATAGTGTCGCAAGTGTCATCATTACAAAGGTCGCAAGTGTCGCATGTTGCTCACAAGTGTCGTAAATGTCAAAGAAAGCATACTGCCATGATGCCTATGTCGTGCCTGTAAACAAGATGAGGAGGACACTTGAAACACCTCAAAAATTTGATTTGGAAGAGGAGAAATGAGTCAGCAGGCTTACAAACCTTTTTCCATCTAAAATCACCTCAAAAAACTGAGCTTTTGAAGGAGAGCGCTCCCCTATACCTCTTCTGGGAGGACCGACGCTCCCCCTTACACTGTCTGGGAGCGTTATAAAGCTCCTCTGGCCCTTTTGAGAGAGCGCTATGGATTTTGAGAGTGCTGGCACCCCCCTAAAGCCTACTAGGGAGCGCTACAACGCTCTGATGGTCCTTTTGAGGGAGCGCTACCTATTCTGGGCAGTAGTTAAGTTGTTGAGATGAATGGGGGAAGGATCTTTTCATTCTTGGAAGGCAGTTGGATTCGAATCCCTAGTCCAGCCATGATCTTAGGGCAGATCCTCAACTGAAGTAGGAAAATCCTCAACTTCCTCAAGGATATATCAAGTGGTTAAAGCCTCCTCAAGGCTATATAAGAAAGATTTCTAATGGTGAAAGAGGACTGGAAAGGGAGAATCACACCAAACTTATGATCTCATAAGTGGTGTTGGAACATAGATATTTTGGAGGCAAGAGACCTATGATCTCATAGGGAGAAATCAGTGAAGCCATCATCATTCAGATCATGGATCTTTTGAGAAAGGGGAAGACAAGGAGGACTTGATGAAACTGCTGCAATCCATCCATGGCTGTAAGCAATGTTTTGTCCTCATTAATATAATTTGTTTGGCCCGTTTCTTTCTAGTTTGTGTCTGATCTTACATGAACTTATCATTGATAGATAGATCTGTTTTCAAGCTAATATCAATAGAGTAGGAAGTGGTCGTACTTTGTTTGTCTACAGGACTCATCGAGGAGCGAGAGTTTGGAGCTCAACTCGGAGCGTGCAGGGACAAACGTCGATAAAGAGGTACTTCTATTCTCCTTCCTTCTCATGCATTAGTTTGTATAGATTTGAAAGGAAGTCAGTGTCCACGTTAAGCACTTTCTATCTTAGAGTTTAGGGTCTATCTCTTTGAGGCAATCTACCTGTCCGCAGGGAGATTTTCCTACAACAGAAACTGGCAACTCCACTGGGGATCGAATAAGAACTTTCTTAGTTTTGTACTTCCTCATAGACCTTTTCTTACCTGATTTTTTTCAGACATTGTTCACCCCATTTATCTGATTGCATTTTATGATTGACCCTTCACTCCATCACACTCAGCTTGTTTGTCAAAATTTGACTGAATTTTAAGGTTTTTTGGACATTTTTGTGAGTTTTTGGGCACCAGCGCTCCCCTGCCTTGTTATCAGGGCACCAAAGCTCCCTTAGAGTGTTGGAAAAATCTTTATAACGCCCTGGTGTCCCTTACACCAGAGCACCAACCCCTGTTTTCAAAAAATCCCTTCAAAAAATTGCATTTTTGAGGTTAAAAGCCATGTTTCTTACTTGTTGAGTTGCTTTGAGATTCAATGCTTCTTCCCTTGACCTATGACATCCTTCATCTTGAGAAGAAAACACCTTGTTGTTCATTTTTTATGCCCTTCTTCATTATTTTTGAGTTTTTGTTGTTGAAAGCTTGAAATCAATCCCCTGCTTTCTTCTCTCCTATCCGACTGAGCGGGAACTCTAGTGAAGGACATTAGAAGTTTGTGACTCTTCTCATTTGGTTCTTTGAGGTCATATGATCCAATTCCTTTCTCCTTCCTTTTGCGTTTTTTATTTTCTTTCTCTTGTTTGATTGCAAAAAAGGGTGTGGTGTTTGTGTGAAATCTGCGTTTTCTTGTTTGAATCTCCTTGATCTGAAAGGGTAGTTGGCAAGAGAAATTTTGCATTGAATTGATCATCATTCGCATGAAAATGACAAAAGTACATCTTAATGATTAGTTTGCGTTTCTGAAATGTTGTAGCATCATATTGGATTTCATTGAGAACAAAATTGATTAAGAGCATTCCTTATCAAGTGTTTGATAGTGAAAACGATCTTCCTCTTTCCCTTAAATAGGTATTCATTGAAAAGAAATGATTGCTTATCATATTTCATGCATATTTTGGGGATCTGAGTCATCATTCCATCAGTTTCACTTTCGTACACCCTCTAAGTAAACAACAGCCATTAAAATCAATGCTTAACTAAAATTTATCAGACTTTTTACATCTTTGTTAGCAAACCTACATTAGTTTAAGGTGTAGGGCTTTGGAATAGGTTGAAAGGATAACTTTCCAAAGCTATCAAACAAACTTAGTCTCTTGTGGTAGGGAGAGTCAAATCCAATTGTCGTATTAGTCTACCTGGGATCCCCCTCTCACACAGGGATTACGCACGAGGTCGCATTCGGGTGAGTTATGGAGATTATCCCTCCGTGGCCCAACTGTTTGTAGTGGTCGGATCGTATATTGGGGGTCACTGGAAGGTATACCCACAATGTTGAGTGGAAGCCTTTCAAGCTGATTTCAGACTTGTTATCCTGCCCATACGTTCCGATTGGACTGTCGACTGTACTCGCCCAGGGGCTGAATACGAGTTGGTGACCTTAGTAGCCACAATATTTAGGGTCTCACACAAGGTGACGGTGAAGGGAAGTCTCACTGTACCTGGAACAGATGTTGGTCAAACTCACTCAGGCTCCTTGGAGGGTAAATCCACAATTACTGCATGGAAGCTTGCACCAAAGCGTAAGTCCATTAAGCAGGTCACCAACGTAGCTGATCCACCCGCTCTATCCCCACCCCTTGCTATTTTGATCTTGCGACGTTGGATTTCATCACCAACTAGTGGTTTCATCATAGGAAGGTTTGTTTGATTGTTTGCTTCTTAGATTCTTAGCATGTGTTGTTTGTTTTACTTAGTGGACCTTAGGTCGAGTCAGTGTTAATGGCATCGAATCCTAGGAGTACCAATGGAGGAACCCCTTCTCCTGGGGAACCTTATACCTTTCCTTTGTTTGGAAACTTTGGTCCTCCATATGTTGCCACACTGAGTCTTCCAGGACTCACTATTGGATTACCAGTTTGGTTGTTCCCCACTCCGGTG
>ML801554.1:112693-139000 GCA_009831015.1 Picea engelmannii | reverse complement strand
TCACGTCGACTTTTCACCTTCTTCACCCATTAAGTCTCCTTCCATTTCTCCTTCTTCGCCTAGTGAAAGCTCTAAAGCAAGTAGCCAGGTTGATCAGAAGAAGAAGAAACGAAAAGAGAAGAAGAAGAAGAACCTGAAAAGGAAAAACACCCCAACAACATCAGATGTTGGCTCTAAGAAACCAGTTACTGTTAATAGTACTGGGAGTGTTGATGAGGTCAAAAAGATTAAAGTGAAGAATCCAAAACCCAAATTCCCTTGCAACCTTTGTAAGGGTGACCACTTTCTGAGGGATTGCCCCGGTCTTAGAAATGTGGTCCTCCACATCATCGGCCTTTGTCGGTCATGTCGATGATACCCTGTCAACTAGTGATGTTTAGGTTGGTAAGAAGAATAAAATTGTCAAGTTCCCTTGCATGTTATGTAAAGGTAATCATTACTCTCACCTTTTTCCTCGCATGGACAAGGCTTCTTCTCTTTTGGAAAAACTTCAACTTCCAAAAGGTTATCGTAAGCTTTCCTCCGACCCATCATTGGTTGATGGACTGGTCAATCCGGTTCCATCCCCGGTCAGTCCGGTTGATCAGGTGGTCAATCTAGTTTCCTCCTCGATTGAACCATGAACCCAAGTAGTTGATTCAGTTCTGTCATCAATCAACCCCGCTCTTCATCAAAAGAGTGGCACCAAAGCGGTCGATCCGTTTCCACCCATCGACCCCATTCTTCCCTTGGAGAATGAAACTCAAGAGGTCGATTCGGTTCTGCCATCAGTCGATCCCATTCCTCCATTGAGGAATGTCAAAGTGACTGAACTAGTCCCTTCCTCAGTCAGTCCCACTCTTCCTCTAAAGAGTGCCAAAGTGGTCGATCCAGTTTCGCCATCAGTCGATCCCATTCCTCCATTGACGAATGTCAAAGTGACCGATTCAGTCTCTTCCTCGGTCAGTCCCACTCTTCCTCTAAAGAGTGCCAAAGTGGTCTATCCAAGTCCACCTTTGGTTGATCTGATCCCATCATTGGTCGATCCTACTCTCCCTCTAGAGAGTAAACCCGATACTGCCCATGTTTTTCTCATTGATACAGACTCTATCGTGCCGGGGGGCATTCCTCCTTCTCCTGCGAAACCCCCTCCAAGTAATGAGGCCATCCTTTTTGATTGGGGTGTCCTAACTAGACCTCGTCTTTCCTCTCATTCCTTTCCATATTACAGTACAGGTTCGTGGTCGGGACGTTCCTCAAACGCTGATAGATGAAGGTGCGTCCATTAGTATTTTGTCTTCTATTGCTTGGTATGCTTTGGGTTGTCCGCAGCTTGCACCGGTTACACAGAATCGGTTAGCTTTTAACAGAAGAACTAGTCAAACTTTAGGGATCCTTCCTCAGTTTCCTATAACTTTGGGAGGGAAAACTGTCTTTATCGATGTCATGGTAGTCCGAGACCCCTTGGATTTCACTTTACTCCTTGGGCAGGATTATGTCTATGCTATGAAAGCTATTGTATCCACTCTTTTCCATGTGATATCTTTCCTTCACGATGGAATAATTGTGACTATTGATCAACTTTCATTCATCGCCTAACTGGGTTACCTCCCTAAGTGGTTCTTATATGCAGACAGTATCACCCCCACCGCATGTCAATTATGTGGCATTGTCTCCCATGACCTCAAATTACAATGATTTGGATCCGGTAGTTGACATGGTCATCTCTTCGGTAGGGTTATTGGAGCCTGATCTCCTTACCCATGTCACAACCCTCGACATGTGTTCCTTCCAGAATGATTGCCTTCCATCCGGCGAAGATATCTTGGAAGCCATGACCGAGTTTTGTCCCTTGACATGGTACCCTTTCAGAGAATTATCCTCTCGGAAGCCATGATCAAGAAGCAACACGAGCATAGTTTCTCTTCTCTGTGGCAAGCTCGTTAAAAAATGAAATAGAGGCTTTGAGCATAGTTTTTCTTCTCTGTAGCAAGCTCGTTAAAAAATGAAACAACAATCTGGGGATCGAACCTGGAACCTTGATCATAGTTCTTTTCCTATGTCAAGCTCGTTAAAAAATGAAACAATCACCTCTCCCTTCAAGTTGAGTCTTTCACCAGATCTCGTAGATGTCGAGTCAAGTCTTTCGTTAGGTCTCGTTTTTGAACCTTCATTTCATTCATCTGTATCCTTTTTCTCCATCTAGAACAGAAATTGGTGACAACCTCAAAGTCGGTGAATGAATTGAAGCTTGGGGGGCATGTCTCCAGCCTTTGATGATCATTCTGGAGTCAAGTCACTAGCTTTCAAGCTGGGGGCAGAGTACCGAGCTTAGTCTTTGTTCTTTCTCGTGCTCGTAAATACATGAGAATGCATCCGGGTAGAATTTTATCTCTTTTTCGGACCTGTATGGATACACGAAAAAGGAACCCCCTGGAGTCTCCTTTAAACTCTTTTCAGACTCTCTAAATATGAAAAGATTGTCGAGTGATCTTGCTTCCTTTCATGCTCGTTAAAAGGTTCGAAAGGGCATATTTTGAGTGATAGTTTATCTCTTTTTCGGTCTCGCTAGACTACTGTACGAAAAAGGAACTGAGAGAGTTCTCTTTTAAGTGTTTTTCCAAACTCTATAATCATGAAAAAACTTCTACTTTTCTGTATTTGGACTCGTTAAAACAAACATCGACAGGCCCATATAGGATCGAACCCTTACTTCTTCCAGTTCGTTAAACAAAGGAAGAGGAACTTACCGAAGGTGAGTTATATCGAGCATGTGTTATCCTCCTCGAGCTCATTAAATCAAAAAGAGATACTCATCTATCTGGATGGGGGGAAATTTGAAAGAAGAAAGCCAAGCAGTCTCTTGAGAACATTACCAAGTAATTCTTAGAGTCGCCCTTGAACACGACACTTTGTCTTTTCACACATATTAATCCACTGAACCTCTGCACTGAGCCAATCCTTTGAGTTTCTTTCACTTCTTTGGGTCACCCGACGTAAGTCACAACATCCATCGCATCATCAAGTTTTGGTCCATGTCATGTTTCTGTTGTTGTGCCTCAGTGTTCAAGGGAAGTATCCGCCTCAAGAGTCAGCCATCACAAATATCTTGTCTCAAAACCCGTGTCATTCCATGTTCATTTGATCTACCAATTACATCTCTATGTCAATTTCATGTCGTTGATGGGGGATACATCAAGGCCCTCCTTCAACGAGCCTATTCCTGTCGACCTCAACACATTATCCAGGAAGTAGACTTAGAAACAAGTTAGTACTTTGGGACCTGCATGCCTCAATGGTAGGCCTCCTCACATTCGATAGTGGGTTTACATCATTGACCTCTGATCGAATGATTCCACGGATGTTTGACTTCAGCTCATCCATTCACATTCGTTGGAATGTACTAGTGTACCTTGGGAATCATTGACATTAATGGTGATCTCCCTCATGCTTGTTAACGGTTTACATCATTGACCGATAATCAAGTGGTTTCTACCATGTTCGACATCAAGACATATATTCACATGGTTAGATTCATACTACATTGGGATCGGTAAGAAGACCCTGGGTTGAGTGATCACTTTGATATATACTTTTCCCAGGTTGCGATGGAGTTTCTCTTGAACAATGACACATATACTATTACATAGATCCACTTTGTATTGGTCGTGGCTATGTCTTGTCATCTCATAGATCCACTATGTATTCTTCGTGTCTACGATCAGTTCAGGTCATGGGAGTATAGATCCATAGTGTATTTTCAGTGGCTATACATTTTTCTCAATACAATTATGGATCCGCAGTGTATTTTATGGCGGCCATATCTTGCAAGTCTTGATCACCCAAGCATAGGTATGCCTGCCTTGGGTTTGAAACATGTCATAATATTTGTTGGATGTTTGTGTGAAGCTTTTGTCAGGTTCTCTGCGTCTATACCCTTGCTTGAAAGTCTACAAAGCATTTAAGTTATCAGTTCCTATCTTCTAACTTCATACTTTGGGGGGCAATCTGTTACATGTCAAAATTACTCACTTTGATAGTGTTGCAAGTGTCGTCATTACAAAGGTCGCAAGTGTCACATGTTGCTCACAAGTGTCTTAAATGTCAAAGAAAGCATACTACCATGATGTCTATGTCGTGCCTGTAAATGAGATGAGGAGGACACTTGAAACACCTCAAACATTTGATTTGGAAGAGGAGAAATGAGTCAACAGGCTTACAAACCTTTTTCCATTTGAAAGCACCTCAAAAAACTGAGCTTTTGAAGGAGAGCGCTCCCCTATACCTCTTCTGGGAGCACCGACGCTCCCCCTTACACTGTCTGGGAGCGTTATAAAGCTCCTCTGGCCCTTTTGAGGGAGCGTTATGGATTTTGAGAGTGTTGGAGCCCCCCTAAAGCCTACTAGGGAGCGCTACAATGCTCTGATGTTCCTTTTGAGGGAGCACTACCTATTCTGGGCAGTAGTTAAGTTGTTGAGATGAATGGGTGAAGAATATTTTCATTCTTGGAAGGCAGTTGGATTCGAATCCCTAGTCCAACCATGATCTTAGGGAAGATCCTCAACTGAAGGAGGAAAATCCTCAACTTCCCCAAGGCTATATCAAGTGGTTAAAGCCTCTCCAAGGCTATATAAGCAAGCTTTCTAATGGTGAAAGAGGACTGGAAAGGGAGAATCACACCAAACTTATGATCTCATAAGTGGTGCTGGAATAGAGATATTTTGGAGGCAAGAGACCTATGATCTCATAGGGAGCAATCAGTGAAGCCATCATCATTCAGATCGTGGATATTTTGAGCAAGGGGAAGACAAGGAGGACTTGACGAAACTGTTGCAATCCATCCATGGCTGTAAGCAATGTTTTGTCCTCATTAATATAATTTGCTTGGCATGTTTCTTTCTAGTTTGTGTCTGATCTTACATGAACTTATCATTGATAGCTAGATCTATTTTCAAGCTAATATCAATAGAGTAGGAAGTGGTCGTACTTTGTTTTTCTACATGACTCATCGAGGAGCGAGAGTTTGGAGCTCGACTCAGAGCGTGCAGGGACAAACGTCGATAAAGAGGTACTTCTATTCTCCTTCCTTCTCATGCATTAGTTTGTATAGATTTGAAAGGAAGTTAGTGTCCACGTTAAGCACTTTCTGTCTTAGAGTTTAGGGTCTATCTCTTTGAGGCAATCTACCTGTCCGCAGGGAGATTTTCCTACAACAATGTTGTATATGGTCTATGTTTTAAAATGGGTATTTTCATTCATTTTTGAAGTTCGTGTGATTGAAGTTTTTAGTTGAGATTATTTCAAGAAATTAATAGTGTATTGTTCGTTGGTAAACTATGAAATTAAGTCTGAATTCGTATTCATGAGTTCTATGTTAAATTTAGTTGAATCCTAAATCAACCGATATTGTGGGATCTCTGTTGAGTTATACTCTAGATTTGATTTTTGTGTCATGGAAATCTCTGTTGAAAATTTAGTCATTTCAATTTCGTTTCTTTTGGACCTTCGTTGAATTTTATTTTAATCCAAATTTTTATCATGTATTCTCTATTGAATTTATAGATAAATACGAATTTACTAGTAGCGTGGAGCATCTGTACTTTTGTATTTTAAATTCCAAAATTTTTCAGAATCGTGGAATGCATGTTTGAAGGTTTATGAGAGTTTTGACTTGCTTTTAAACCTGGGTGTTAGCCCCCTCTTCCTTAACAATATATGTATGTGACTGTGGGATAGAACCTAGCATTGTCCCTGAAGATGTTATTCAGAGCTCCGGGACTCTGGCGCTCCGAAGGTTTATTCAACTTCAATACTCCTGTCCACCCGGAGTGTTACCAGCTGAATTCAGTCATAAGTGATGTTGACCAGAAGATGTAGGTTAACCCTATCCTTCCACTTACCTTCATCAACGATTATGAACTTAATCGAACGGCTGGTGAGGATTCTTCTCACTCGATAAGCTACAGTGGATATTCTACTCTGGAACTCCAGGCTTCAGAAGTTTTTGTGAATCCAACACACCTTACCTTCGAACTAGTGAAGGTTGAAACCCACAGATCTAACGATCATTTTTTAACCATCATCAACGGTGAGGATTTACTATGGACTTCAGGACTACGGGAGTTCCTTAATATTTAACATATATGACTCATTCTATTGGAGTACCTAACTAACTAACTTTCGGAGGACGAAGACTCAGAGATCTAACGGTCCTCGTTAGATCAATAGATCCACAATTGTCCTTTACTCCGAGACTTTAGAGCTTCGAGGTTTTCTCTCCTTTCACAACCTTAAACTATTCTACCCAGATCACCGAACCGTCAAAGGGATCGAGGATCTAACGTCTTACACTCCCTTTTGATCAACGATTGACGTCAAATTTGGAATTCGGGACTTTGGGATTCCCTCACCTTTTGCAACAACGACTCAATTTTGTCGAAGTACCGAATTACCGAACCACCGAAGGATGAAGGCTTGTATATCTAATGAATATCGTTCAATCACTGGATTGAAAACTGTCCTTCACTTCGAGATTCGAAACTTTGGGGTTTTATTAGCCTTATTCAGTTATGACTCAAACTTGTCGAATCTTTGAATCCCTTGAGAATCCAATGGCTTGCATTTGCCCACCGGTGTAGATTCACTCCACGACTCTGGGATTCAAGGCTCACTTAACTCAAACAACTCTAATCTTCCAAAGTGGTGAAGTCTGAAGGACTCAGGGATTAACGAGTGTGCTCCTCATGTCTCATCTAACGTTTGTGAGAGTTTTGACTCCTCACGAGCGGATCTCATCCACCAGTTCTTAACAAGGGATTTTTTTACACTCCTTGAGTCCCACTTCAAACCTTGCACATGATTTTTCTCCTGATTTTTGTCACGTCAAGGACTCAAGGTAAACCCAGTGCTCACTTTGCTTCCCTCCTGAACTCTAGACTTTAAAATATCTCATGTGCACTTTTGTGCCTACTCTGTGTAAATTCGCATTGTCTCTCCTTAGTTTCGTTATTCAAAAGTTTAAGGCCTATGCCTGCCTTGAGTGGTCTCTGTGCACACTATGCGTTTTTTCTCCTGAGCTTTGGGCCTTCTAGGGGTCTGTCTGCATATTTTTGGGTTGGCATGGAGCGTACTTTCCTGTGACACTAAGAAGAGAAACTTTGGGTCTTAAAACAAAATCTTAACTCATTCTCAGAACAGACAAACAAACATGTGCAAAATTACTCCATCGCGGTGTCTTTTTAATTCAGAAAGTACAAATTATGCTTACAGTTCCTCTCAGGTTTGAGAGATTTTGTGTTCTCTTCCTTTCTCCTTCAAAAGTATATATATATATATATATAATGCTAAATCATAGTATCTGCTTACTTGGTTTTTACAATGGAGGACTGTGATAATACTGAATAGTGATTGATGCTTGAAATTCATTGAGGGAAGATATTTTGTTTAAATTGTGCATGATAATTATATGTTAGATTTCTAAAGAGATGGCATGTTATCTAGATGATGGTTAATTATTGTTATTGTAACCTTTTTAGGGAAGGAAAACTTGTCAGGTATTTGAGGAATGGAATGATTAAATCTGCGTTATGAATAAGTACTTTATTGTTATTTTAATCATGAGTCTAGATTTGAGTTTGGGTATGGGAATTATATGCTTCCTTGTTCCTCATAATAGTCGCCAGTATTAAGACCTTAAAATGGTCAAAATCCATCGGATGAATCCTGGACTTGAGCGTTAATTATGTGTTTTGGAGGTCCTAACCTTGCAGGTAGGTTGGATGGGTAGATATCCTGGATAGCCTCGTGTTATTATTTATTCTGTCAGTCGTATTGATGTTGTATGTAATGTGAAATTAATTTGTAATATTGAAGTATGTCAATGTCGAGTAACATTTGTTCTTTGATGTTTTAAAACTAAAAATGTGCCACTATTGTACCCACTTACTTTTATGTTGTAAATGTGCCAAAATTGACGAGTTGAAGAAGACATAACTGATTTACGACCACGTGTCAAGGTTCCCAGCGAGTGGAAGAAGCTATAGCTAAAAATTATTCAAAATTGTAGAAATTATTCCTGTCAAAAAGTTCAAAACCACAAAGATTATTCCTATCACCGAGAGTTCAAAACTGTAGAGATTATTCCAGTACCAAGAGTTCAAAAACCACAGAGAAATATTATGGTTCACATCACTAATAGTAACCGCAAAGATTATTCCCATAAAAAAAAGAGGTCCAAAGCTGCAGAAAAGTATTATTCCCATGCAAAACCACAGAGATATAATGTTCGAAATAAAATCTCTCTTTCAAAACAGCACGAAAGTACAAGAATATCAATGTATAATTGATATGTTTATCATTGCCTTGGTCACATGATTATATATGTTTATTGTTATTTACAAGACATCAATGTATTCTATAATATTGTTATTTGTCATAAATGTGAGGTACATGGGAATGTTATTGGAAGAATATCAATATATATTATATAACTTGCATCATCATATAATTTTTAAAACATAAAATAAGAAGAGTAAATCTATTAGATTCCAAATTAATTTATTAAATAGAAAATTAAGAGGAGGAATTTTGATTGACGGAAATACACAATCTTGCGCAAGGTAGACAATTATGTAATTTTCACAACCTTGTATCAAGTCGAAAAAACAAAGGAGATTGATTAATTGGCATATAATTGCTAGGAATAAAGTGTGTTTGCAATCTACAACTTGGTCATAGTTTCACCATCCTCTCATGTTGCGAAGGATGACAAATCGTATATATAAAAATAAAAAATAAAAAATAAAATAAAAAAGTCATATCTTGGGGTTAACTTAGATGGGAATAACAAATGGTATCAAAGCGCAATTATGACACCAGGTCCTGATGAGCCCACATGATTGTTGTAAACCTAATTATTTTATAATAAATTGCATGTATATTGTTAATTGAGTATTATGTATTAGGAATTCATTACTATTAAATGTTTTTAAGTAATATGGAATAGATCCTTGGATAAAATTAAGTTTATCTTAGAACTATTGAGAAGAAGTTGGAATGCATGAAATGGTAGGAATAATTTTTAGAACCCTTATAAATGAAATGGTGTATTCATATCATTAATGGAAGGAATCATTGGCACACATAGATACTCCAACTAACACTAATATCTTGTACATAAATGCATGGAATATATATAATGTATATAGCATGTCTTCCAAAATAGAGTCCACTCTAGAATGGACCTTATTAAAATAGTTAATTTTTTTCAAAGCCTATGAAGATATTTAAGACATCTTACTAACTATTAATAAGGTGTATAATTGACCTTGTTTTTCATAAGAAATCAACAGTTGAGTAAATATGTGAAGAAATGAACGTTAATGGGAAATGTAGAAATATGACAAAAGAGGTATTGAATATTAATGAGTGGTTAGTGTTTGTCTTAAACAAGTGTATAGTATCGAGAATGATAGTAAGTTACTACTTGATTCATTAGATTAAGAATGAATGATGGCTTAAATGTCGATGGCCTGTGACGATAGGAAATATTTAGTGGGCCTAATCAAAAGTTGAAATTTCCTTACCAGATGTACTATGGAATTTTAAATCTTTCTTATTTAACGATTTCAACAAATGGATGAAAAAATCTTAGGGACATTAGAGGATATTATGGTAAACATGATAATAAGGATATAATAAATCGAATAGATATGGTCAAACTTTTATGTGTCATGATAGAAAACTGAGCATAAATACTTGTCTTGAAAGGTGAGGATAATGTTTTGAGTATATGAGTTTGGAGTGGAATGTTAAAACGTGACTAGAGTATACACATGGAATATGAAGAATTCAAAATTAGGGTAAGGATATGAGGATTCATGTATAATGGTGTAAAATAAAGGCTTATTAATTGATGAGAAGGG
Organism: Picea engelmannii; assembly: GCA_009831015.1. NCBI lineage: Eukaryota > Viridiplantae > Streptophyta > Pinopsida > Pinales > Pinaceae > Picea > Picea engelmannii. The sequence goes on along the minus strand of ML801554.1, from coordinate 129,098 downwards.
AAAAGAATGTGAATTCCTATATCAAGCCGTTTAAACTACAAAACCTATATCTTGTTCATAATAAAGGTTATCAATGATTAAGTGTCAGAAGGTATATAATTTTTCATAAAGAATTAATATCTAGAAAAAAACCTTAACAGTTCGGACTAATAGACCTTCTATGTAGTGTGAAGTGAAAACATTGGAATTTTGATCATGAACTTATGATTAAAGCATGAAGTTATCGGTAGATAGCATGACATGGTACAAGAGGTCCGTGAGATTTTCAATGTGACACTTATAGAGAACAAAGCAACGGATGAATTTTTGTAGTAAGATCTTTTTGAAATTTGAAACATGCTAAGACACATAAATTTGATTGGCATTCATAGGATTTATGTGATAAAAGAAATAAAATATTACTGACAATTTTGATGAGAATAATATTAATCATTGTTTAATATTAATGCACAATCCTATCTCATTGCAAAGGATGAAAAATCGTATATAATTTTATTTTTTTTAAATCATGTCTTGGGGTTAACTTAGATGCGTGTTACATTAACCCCTGAATCACAAGTACTAAACATCCTATTATACATTCTAAATCCTATAGAAAATAGGGCACTTGTATGACAAGAAACCACCATCAAAATGCAATAAAGTCCTCTTATACTCAAATATGGATATCCATATGTTGGAATTTACATTTTCTACATTAATGTAATTCCAATTTTTCATTTTGACGAAGAAAAGGATATGTTGTGCAAAAATATTTGACTTCTAGTTTTCTTTTACATAGTAGTTAAAAGTATAAAAATTCCTTAAAAACATGTTTGCATATACCTTCTGATGCAATTTCTAAGAATTTTGCAAACATGGTTACCGGAATGATTATATGGGGCACATAACCCATGTCTTGATTTTTCTTGATTTGGCGTGAGCTGCATGCAAATGATGTGCACAAATTGTTCTTGGAGCATATTTGACAGTTTTGAATTTTTATGTTTGACTTTTAGTTTGACTGCCTCCCATGAACACCCTATTTGATTTTTATGGATATGGAATAGGAATTGAACCATGTCATGAAGATTTTGCACAAAACTCATGTGGCAGATTTTGGTTTGAGGAAGCACTAGTATGCAAAGTAATGAATCGTTACCAGAACCACATTATGGTTACCAGATCTGCTACAGGAATTCTTGTAACCATTGAAAAATTACAGTAACTACTTCCCCTTAGTTCCTAGTTTGAGTTTGTTGCAATATAACAGGTGCCAACACATGTCTTGGTCATGTAAAACATCCTCCAACTGGCGGATTCCAATTCGGATTTGTGTTAATATGAAAACCAATGATGGTTACAAGAATTGGGTTTCCTGTAACAACAAAAAATGTGTGGAAGAAACCTGTATAGAAACATTTTCACAAGGGAGTCATGGCACCATGAGATTTTTTCTTTAAAAAGATATGGATAACCCTCCCCCCCAAATAAATGTTGTTATCCTCAGGAAAAAAATTGACAAATAGGGAAAGGAAAATGAGAGAATCACAAGGAATCATAAGAGGCATAGGTAATTTTCCAAGTACACTTCTTCTAGAATTTGATGAATTACTGATTGAAGATTAGAAAATAAACATACATGCAACTACTTGGGAGGTCCATGAGGTCTAAAACAAGTATATGACATCATGAGAGGTAGGAGATCTAAGTTGTTCCATGATGGTGATCTGAACTAAACTAAATGAGAAAGAATCAATGTAGAACCTCGATCGTGTGGTACTTATATCTTCTTGTAATCTAAGATCTAGAATCTTGAAACTTGTAATTGTGTAGACTGAGATATGGAATAGTATTTTTGATGGAGTAGCAAGTTTGTAATTCTTTAAAGAGTAATGAAATTTGGATGGAATTTTTAGTTTTGATTTTTATTATTTGCAAATCTTGTCCACCGGAAAGTTGTTTTTCAAACAATATTTGTCTAATCTCACCCAAAGGGGTTTTCACAATAATAATTTATTATGCTCGAGGAATTCCCTCCAACAAGTTGGTTTTCAAACACTCCAACATCTTATGGCACTTGGGACAGGTTTTCACCATCAAATTTATTTGAGCGAAAATAAAAGTGAAGTAACTCAACATGCAAGTGAGTTGAGTGGCTTTATTGCATGGGTTAGGGGTGAATGGAGTAGGAAAGTATGGGAAAAAATGAAGGAAAAATAGGTTGAAGTCTTGATGTGGTAGTAGTAGTATCATGAAGAATTTAAGATTGAATACATAATCAAATGAAAAATTAGACTTCAACATGCATGGATTGTTGAGCTCGAAAAGAGGAAATATAAGGGCATACCATGGTGAATAAGTAGGATGAATAGTGGATCTCTTGAGAAGACTTTATCTGAAGAAATGGTATCATGAATGTGACTTATCATGGTATGGAACTTGACTTCTCTTTGACACTAGCATCCATAGCAAAAAAAAATTCAACTTGATCTCAATCCTTCTGAAAACATTTATTTTCAAAATGGTTGAAATGATGTGTCAAACATACAAAGGAACAACTTGTTTAAAGGAGTTGTTTGTGAATTTTTTACTAGACCAATAGTTACTATTTTGAGCATAATGTTTTTCATTTAATGACACATTGATGTGATTCCAGTTGGAGATGAAAGTATATTCAATTATATATCTCCAATAGAAACATATGTTTTTTAATATTCCTTGATTTAATATTTCAAAAATGATGATGAACAAACCTAGAAGGCAGAGTTTAACTATGTTGGTTTTAAGACATGCAGTTACTAAATGTGGCATAAATTTTTCACCTGACCTCCAAATGAAGTTATTCAAGTTGTTTTTAAAACTAGAATCGAAGGCCTCTCTCCCTTAGAAACATATTTTTAATATGTGATGATTTGACATGTGAAATATGTTATTGAATAGTCAGGTTACAAAATTGTCACAATGCAAATTTCATGACAAATAGTTACTAATTTGAGCGCAACTTTTGCATTTGACATCAAAATGAAGTGATTCAAGTTGGGTTAGAAACTATATTCCAAGGGATATCCCCCCTAGAGACAGGTTCTAAAAATTCCCTCTTTTTGTCCCTCAAATCTTGATTGTCCCAACTTTGTTTTTAAGAGGTTTTTGAGGTCAATTTGCTACAAAAATCCAAAAATGACCATTTTATATTAAACTATGATGTGAGTGCATGAATTTTTTAGTGGGTGTGTTTATGATGATCTAATGACTCTATCCCTCAAAAATATCTAATACATGTGTCGTAGATCTTAAATTTGAACTTTAGAAAACTTATGATAAATTGATGGATTTGTAGCAAATATTGTACATTGTCGCTTTATTATGCAAATTTGGACAAGAAAAGAATTTAACACTTCAACAGTTTATCTTGAAGTATTTGATTGTCCTTTGAGAAACGTCCTTATCCTTCATTATCTTCCTCCTTCAAATGCATCCCTTCTTTGGTAGATCTTCCTACCAATGGGTTAGTAGATGAAGTGGTTCTTACTGCACCACAAGTGGAAATGATTGAAATAATTTACTAATAAACCTATCTAACTGTATTCATGCACGCCTAAATTGTCATGATTTGAATTAGGGTGATAGTGACTCACTAAAGTGAATGTGCATGTTATTACTTCTCATCTTTTTGTCTCTAATCCTATGTATTCAAAGTGTTTTCTAAACTAAAAAACAAAAAAACGCAAGAAACTATATGCAGAAAAAATGTTTGGTTAAAAATTGGTTCAAACAAAATATTCGACTATTATTTCAATTCCAATTCAAAAACCATTTATTCTCTAAAATAATATAATACAAATTTTCCAATTCCTTTAGCATTTCCTTGGCAACGATGCCAAAAATGTCAAGTGATTTATATGCTTAAATCTTGTTACACTTAATTATCAATCCAAAGGATGTCAACTTACAAAATGAAAACATAGTATGTGCATAATTGGATGTCAACTTACGAAATGCAAACACATTATGTGCATAATTGGATCATTTTGAGTATAAATGATTAATTCTTATTCTATTTTATGAAATCAATTTCATAAAAGACAAATCCATCATTGTATTATTCTCTTTTATATCCACAAGTGTTATAAATCAAGTTATAGTTAAGTATTCAATCTTCGAGATCTTAACCTTTCTACAAAAATACGTTTTTTGGTATATTTCAAAATATAATTCAATATATGGATAAAAAGATAATTGAAATCAAATTGTGGAGATGACACACTCTTGCGTGAAATCAAAAGCTAACTCAACCACTCTTGGTAATGATCATGTACTTGGGCATCGATTATTCTATTGGGACCTTATTGTCACCAAGTTATCTCTTTGCATGATCTCGAAGTTTCCATCTTTCTATAAATCATCATTCCATTGTTGGCAAGTTAGAATAAAAACTAAATAAATTTGTGGAAAAAGATATACACCACACTTCAAAAATCTAAAGCAACTTAATCATTCATGCCAATGATAATTTATTTGGCACCGATCATGTTATTAGGTAGGGACCTTGCTTTCACTAGGTTGTCTCCTTGCATGATTTCCATGAACAATTATTCTCGTTGTTATAAAGATTTAATAAAAGGAAACACACTTGCAGAAAATATATAAAAGACAATATACATTAATCATCTCTCCATCCTTTCAGAGAAATCTCATACTCTATAGAATGGAGCTCTAATGATAATCTACAACATAATTAAATTAATCTAATTGCAAACTACATAAATGATAAAACTACAATCTATAATAAAACAAGATCTCATAAAAAACAATTTATTTCATCATAAGTTGGACATATTCTCTAATAGACCCCCCCTTTGAATGGAGAAGGCACTCTTATTTATACATAAACTTTCTCTGAAACTGAGATAACAAATAATAAATTCAGATCCACTAATTTTTCCTAGATCTGCAAGTTTTGCATGTGGTTACAACCATTTTCTAAAACTTAGCTCATAATATCTCCAAGATCTTCACTACTTATCTCATCGAAATCTCCAAAATTATTTCCATATCCAAGAGATTTGAATGATTATGAAAAATCCATAGCAAAAATTCAAGGGCTGAAGAGGAAATTCGAATTTGGAGCTAAATGATCAAAATTTTCATTATTGGAAGCTCTAAATATCCCTATAATCATCACCAAACTAACCCAACTTTCAAATATAATTAAAAGTATGTTATTTTTCTAATATTTGGTCACAAATTCACTTAAAACACTGAAATATTGAGCCTAATCTCACATGTAAGCATTAAAATGGAAACAAACAAGGTTATGAGTAAGCGAGAAATGATTAAAAATCAAGGGAAAAGGATGTGAAAAGATGGTATTTTGGTGACTCAACATATGTAATAGTAAAGGGTTGGATTTCATTTGCATGTCACTGTTTAAATGGTGAAACTTGTTGGGAGGAGTCTTTGCATGATTGAGTGRCTTTATGCCTTAACACATAAACTAACTAAATTCTCACATGCTCAAGGAAATATGAAATGGTTTGAATGGGAAAATTGGCATCTGATAGGGTGACTATACAAATTATGTAATATGTCAACCTTCTTGTTGAAAGAAGAGAAAATKATAATCAGGAAACAATTGGTATCGAGATGATTACATGGAACTCATRGTACTAATGAACCTTATTGAGTTAGTGAACTAACAAAATTAACCAAGTAGATCCATGYAGGATGAATCTTTTGATGATAATTTTTGCATTAGATGTGATTGGTGGTATTCTTGATATATATAAAATCATGCAAACTAGTGGCTTGATTTTGTTGRTGAATCATGATAAGAACCTCCATGATGTTTTATTATTTGTATGTGTTATGTGTATAGATAATTATTGTGTTCATGATGAACCTATGGCATTAACATATGATGTTATGTGATTCTATTTAATTAGGTTGATGAAAGGCTATTTCTTTGATAAAGATGTATTAAGATTATATTTCTTATGATAGTATCTCCTAACGTGATGACATCATGTAATTGTATAGAAATATTTTATAATATGTTTTATGATGACATGCGTGAGAATGTGTTGATGACAATGATGTTGTATTCTCATGATTACATGAGAGAGTTAGCATGTGGATTCTTTATATAAGATGTGTATACTATAACTAATCCATTGGTTGCATGTTTTGAGGTGATGATTGTCAGGTTATCCACTAATAGGCCAAGTGGGCCGGTTTATTTGATGATCTCGTTGGATTCCATACCTACGAAGGAGAATATCTACAAAGTAACATATTATGGGATGGGTACAACTCAATCAACTACATATGCCAATAATTTTTATGCCTTGTATTGGAGTTTTGACTCTGAAGTCTCGAAGAGTGGTTGGAGTGTAGCTTGTCGATGGTGTTGTGGGATTGGAATTTGATGCTTGGGACTGTACTTGGTAGTTGTGGAGGAATTTTAGGTCATCCTTTCAAAATTTCTAGTGTATGTGAGTACTAATCCAGATGTTTACTTAGACAGATAAGGTCTCAAGCCTTAGGGCTCCAGATAGACTGGTAGGCTTTAAGATTGGCTTTGAAAGTCGAGAAGAAAAGCTAAAGATTACTCACTCTTCCCCGGTGTTGTGATGTATAATATTGATTCCTATTGTGGTCACTTGGGCGGCTTTATACTAGTCCATCAAAGGGTGTTGTGGATTATATGGGGAGCTAACAAAGGGTGTTGTGGAATATTTTGGGAGATAATTAAAAATCTATAAGAAACATAATCAATGTTAACTTCAGGATGAAATTCCATGAAGGGAGGGTGTTGTATAAATTAATTAGTTTTTGTATTAATTAATAATATGATAATTATATTATATAGTATTAATTAAGAGATTATCAATGAAAAGGTATGTCCATTTAATGGACATGTTCCTTGGAATTCCTTGCATGGGTTTATATTCTGAACCCATTGTGATTTTAATACATATTCAACATTATTCAATTATATATATATGTGTGTGTGTGTGTGTGTGTGTGTGTGTTCAAGATATTCTCAAGTCTACGATTATTGGCTTGTAACATTCGTATCAAAGCACAATGTTCCATCCATCTCATGTTATGCATCCTCCCAGGTCTGCCCAATCCTCCTCCAACTTGTCCATGTTTTCCAAGTCATCCATTTTGAAATTGTTGACACCTTCTGCTTGTCGTCAATCCACCTACAATCCTCCCCATCAGCCACAACCCTCCTTCATTTTGAAATCCTCTTTTCTTACGTTCTTTCATCTGCAACCGGTCATATTCTGCGAAGGTGATCTCTCAACATAGTAAGTAAGGCACAGATCCTTATACTAATACCTGAAGCATAAGTTAAAATTGATCAAAGAAAAACTCCCCCATTAACGAGGAAAATGTCAGACACAAACTCAAAACTAGATAGAATAGACAAAGAAAATAAAGTGAACAACAAAGAAATAAAGGATATAAGGGACGATAAAAAAAAATTAGGAGAAAAAATCGAGGAAGAGATAGAAAAAAATAAGAAGAACGTTGAAACATTTAATCCATCCATTAAGAAAATAGAAGAACTTATTAAAGTCAAGCATGCATCAGGAGGTAGGATTGTAGATAACTCACTAAATTTTTCAAGCACAACCAACCAACACTCTCATAATAATCAACCAAATACGTCTTTTGGTGGACATCAGTTCCTCAATCAAACTCCACCATGCCAAGCACATCAAACATATGGGTACCATATGAAAGTAAAAATAGATTTTTCAAAGTTTGATGGAGATGAAAAACAATGTGTAGCATGGGTTAACAAAGCTAAAGAATACTTTGACATTTATAATATTCATATCGACAGTAAAAAAATCAAATGTGCCTCCATGCAAATCGAAGGTAATGCATACACCTAGTATATGTGGTTGAAGGAAATGACGAAGGTGTACTCCTATAGGTGGGATAACTTCAAAGATGACTTCTTTAAAAAATTGCAAGATGTAGACCACAAGGAATTCTTTGCAAAAATTACTAGACTACAACAAAAAAATGATGTAAATGAATACACATATGAATGGGAAGCATTGACAACATAGGTACCCGATCTAACAGATGAAAAAAGACTCTAAAATTATGTATCATGATTGAAAGAATACATTAGAAATGAACTACAAATGCATAGTATCACAACCTTGGAAAAAGCAAGATGCAAGGAAAAAATTGTCAAAAAAAAAAATTAAGAAGCCAACACAAAAAAATTCGGGAAAGGGTACTCGAAGCAGATGCCACCTCAAGAAAAAGACACAAGGAGTTCCAAGTACATGCCACCACATCTCAAAGAGCGAAATCTACTTGGTTTGGAGGCTCAAAGAATAAAAGAAGGGAAATGTAAAATATTTGGAGATAAATGGGACCCCAAACATAGGTGTCACACTAGATAAATCTCAAAGAAATTATATATATGTGAAGAAGAGAAATACAATGAGTCACATACATAAGAATCATAAGAGGAAGAAGCGAACAACCCGCAAGATATTTCATTAAAGTCAGAGGGTGAGAGCACACTGAAGGTCTCAATAGAAGCCATTACATGTATCAATCAGCCAAAAACTCTTAAATTGAGAGGGCACATAAGAAATAATAATGTCATAGTATTAGTCAATATTAGGAGTACCCACAATTTTATCGACATCAATGTTGCAAGAAGGATTAAATTATTTGTACACCCAGTCCTGGATATGAAGGTAATGGTTACAGATGGAAAAAATTCAAAAAATGTGGGGAAATTCCATAAAGTGCAATTACAAATAAAGTATTATAATCTAAAATAAAAACTCTACACCATACCACTGTGATGAGTAAATGTAGTCTTGGGAGTTCAGTGGTTGCGAACACTAGGCACCTACTCTTCTAACCACTAGAAACATTTTATTAAATTCAAATGGCAAGGACAAAGATACAAATTGCACAGGTTCCAACCTCCTTTCACACAAATTGTGACATCTCAACAAATGGAAAAGCTTTTTAAAAAGGGAGCATCTGCCTATTTGTTCCAATTCCACCAAATAGAGGTACAATATTCAAAACAAGGCGACTCCAGATCATAAAAAATTCAAGAATTTATTCAAAGGCACAAAAAAGTATTTCAAGACCTACCCATGGAGTTGCCACTAGAAAAAAGGATTGAACACATAATTCAAGTTAATCCAAGATCAAGTCTGGTCAAGGTTAAACCTTATAGATATTCCCATCACCATAAAACTGAAATAAAAAGGTTAGTCCAGGATCTGTTGAAATGTCGTGTTATTACAAAAAGAAGAATCATATATGAAACTCCAGTAATATTAGTGTGAAAGAAAGATGGGTCCTTCAAGTTGTGCATAGATTATCGAGGGTTAAATAAGATAACGAGCAAGAACAAATTCCATATTCCATTCATCGATGAAATGTGGGACAAACTTCATGGAGATAGATATTTTTCAAAACTTGACTTAATATCGGCCTATTATCAAATTAGAATAAGAACAGAAGATGTGGCCAAAACTTATTTTCAAACCCAGGAAGGACACTATGAATTTAGAGTGATTCCCTTTGGGCTAACAAATTCCCCAACTACTTTTCAAGCAACTATGAATGAACTATTCTATCCCTGCCTAATGAAGTTTGTGTTAGTCTTTTTTGACGACATCCTTGTGTATAGAAAGACATGGAAGGAACACATTAAACATTTTGGACAAGTACTCTCCCTCCTAGAGGAAAATCAATTCTATGCAAAAAAGTCAAAATGTACATTTGGTGAAGAGGAGGTAGAGTATCTTGGTCACATTATATATAAAGAAGGGATGAAGGTAAACCCAAGTAAAGTCAAGGTAATCACAGAATGGACCAAGACAAAAAACATATCCAAACTAACAGGATTCCTAGGGTTGACAGGATACTATCTAAGATTTATTAGAAACTATGCTCATATAACTACTCCCCTAACAAGCCTCCTAAAGAAGAACTCTTTTTAATGGAATGTGGAAGTAGCAAGGTGTTTTGAGGGCCTCAAAAAAGTTATATCCACAACCGGGCAGTATTGGAAACACCTGATTTTTTGAAACCTTTTACAATCAAATGTGATTCTTTGGGTTTTGGAATAGGAGAAACATTAATGCAGGAAGGACACCCAATAGAATTTGAAAGAAGGAAATTAAATAAAAGATAAGAATTGAAATCCACATACATCAAAGAAATGTTATCCACCAAGCATGCATTAACGAAATGGTGACAATATCTTCTAGGAAGAAAAATTTTGATACGTACAGATCATAATAGTCTTCAATACATGTTGCAACAAAAGACATTATCAATCGAAAAACAAAAATGGATAGAGAAAATTTCCACTTTTGATATGGAAATCTTACATAAAAATGGGAAGGACAACATAGTAGCAAATGCCCTTTCAAGGAAGGATGAAGAGGTAAAAACTTTTGTAATATTTGTTGTAATTCTTGAATGGTTGAATTAAATTCAAAGTGAGTATGCCAAAAACATAGAAGCATCTTCCATCATCAATAATTTGAGCAAACATCCAAAATTTGAAGGGAAGAATGACATACTTTGGTATAAAGGGAGAATCTATTTAAGTCTCAACTCAATATTTAAAACCAAGGTTTTACAAGATTTCCATGACTCACCTGCAATAGGCCATGTGGGGTTCTTTAAAACTTAATATAAATGTGAATCATTCTTTTGGATACAAATGAGTGGGGATATCCAGAAATATGTAGCAAAGTGTGACACATGTTAAATATATAAGAGTGAAAATATCAAGACCCACGGATTACTCAATATATTGCACATTCCCAATCAGAAATGGGAGGAGATCTCAATGGATTTCATCAAAGGGTTACCAATGTCCGAAGGAAAGGATAAAATATCGATGGTAGTAGACAGACACACTAAGTATACACACTTTATTAGGGTAAGGAAAACAAACTCTGCAAAACAAACAACTAAAGTTTTTTGTAAGAACATTTATAATTTACATGGTTTTCCCAAGATCATTGTCAGTGATAGAGATGCCAAGTTTATCCCTCAATATGATTTCAGCTTACCACCCCCAAACATATTGCCAAACATAAATTGCCAATAAATGTTTGGAAACTTATCTTCATTTTTTTGTAACCGATACACAAAACAAATGGTTTCAATGGTTGCACCTTGTTGAATGGTGGTATAATCCCACTTATCACACCTTGGATAAGATGACACCATTTAAATATCTTTATGGTTATGAACCCCCGAAATGGAAGGAACTATCCCTAAGTGAAACAAAATTTCTTGTTGTTAAAGATCATCTCGAAGAAAGTCAAAAGATCATCCAAATACTAAAAGAGAACTTGATAGTTGCAAGCAACCGAATGAAGTAGCAAGTAGATCAACACAGAACCGAAAGAGAATTTGAAATTGGAGAATGGGTGTTTGTAAGGCTCCAACCCTATATACAAATTTCCCTTAAACAACAAGGAAAAGATAAATTGGCACCCAAGTTTTATGGATCTTATCAAATTAACAAGAAAATCAGTTCAATGGCTTATGGATTGGAGTTACCCAATAAGGTTTGTATTCACAATGTCTTTCATGTATAATTCCTTAAAAAGGTATTGGGGAAACATCAAAAGGAATAAAAAATACTTCCTACATTAGATGAAGAGGGTAAAATTGTTTTAAAGACATAGGCCATTATCAATGTTTGGGAGAAAAGATTGCATTCTTGTATAATCAAAGAATATTTAATTAAATGGAAGAATCTTCTAGAAGAGGACACTGCTTGGGAGTCAGAACAATTCCATTAGTTACATCCTTCATTACCATTGATTTGAGGACAAAGTTTTTTTTTTTTTTTTTTTAAGAGTAAAAACAAGAGGATCCTATTATATTAACTATGCAGTCTTACAAAAAACCTTTGGAATGCCAACTGTCCCACCGAAAAACGGAAACTGGGACAGCTGGCTTCCTATGCAACTTGTTTCAAAAATATGCTTGCCATATGTCCTGCTCGAAGGAAACTAGGAGATATGGCGGCCATTAGTATGAAAATGTTCCTTTAATTTACTCCTAACAACATATTGAAATAGTTCTAAACAAAACAAAATAGTTCCTCTAACCAGCATCATTAACTGAAGCAATTACCTGGTGGGTTCAGCCTCTTCGTCATTCATTCTTGCTCTGGCTAGAAGCACGAAGGGTTGTGCACACATTAGGCACCGTCATCCTAGTGATGTGTTGGAGTAGGAATCATACAACATGTCTAGGTGCTGGTTGATTTGGAGGCCACGGTGAATTTGGTCTTCCACCAGGCTTCTCGTTTCAAATATCATCTCCAAGTGTTCCAGATGGAGGAATGGCGGTTGGACACGCCATACTTCCTGCATGATGGAGAAGGGATGTGGCGCAGGGGCCCTGCCACCCTCCTTCATCCATATTTCCTCCGCATCTTCTATCTCATGCCTATCTTGTTTTCTGCTTTGAGATTCTTGGTGATCCGCGTCCATGGAAAACTCCCCTGTTGTTGAAGTCGCCGTCGTGCCTACACCTTCTGGGATTTCTTCTTCGACATAAAAAGTGGTGGGTTCCTCCATATGGTCACCTTCTTGATGAATGTGCGGTTTCCCCGTGGTTCGTTTCTTGGATTCACCCTGAAAGCAAGTTGGAAGATTCCAATTATCAGGAACGGTGAAGAGGAGGTGTTCCAGATGATTCTAAATTGGTTCTTCTGGAGAAACCTCCTCCACATAGGCCATGGGAGGCAACCTGGGATTTCTGTGGTTTTGGACTCTCTGTGACCGAGCTATGGACAACGCCCTCTCAAATTTCTATTGTCTCTTTCGGTGAGCATAGAAAGCATACCAGGCTACACCTTTGCAAGGTTGGACTCTTTCCCTAGGCATGTGAATGAGCAAAAATATGACCAGAATATCATCCAGATGACCAGCTTTGCACCATTGCTCAGAAAACTCAGAATTTGGCCAGTCGAATTCAAAATGCATCGTCTCCCTTCCATAACTGTTGATAAAAATGAGGGTGATCGTGATAGGATTAGCCATTATGGTTATCCCCCTAGTGCCATGTGCATCTGTCCTCCTCACATGCGCAAGAGGAATCTTCCCATGGGCCTGGCTGCTCGAGCTTGCTCCCATATTAATGGTGAGGAGATGGGAGTCGGTGGCCTATATTTAAGGCCCTTCCAAGCTCTCCACCATGTGTCCAGTCTACACTACGTGGCACCTCATCCAGGGTTAGTAAGTTTTTGTTGGCAAGAGTGTGAAATCAGGTTGAGAGATCTAAGTCTTCATAAATATGTGTCTTCCAGTAGATGCATTCTCTTTCTGTTTCTACTCCTTCATTTGCCAAGCAGTCCGCTACCCTGTTTTCTTCTCTTTTCACATGAGAGGGTGTGATGCTGAGGTTGGTCCTTAGGAGGGCTGAGAATCCCTCGAGTAGCCCTGAGAGTCTCCAATTGGGTGATATTTTCATCGGGTCTTCCCCATGGATAATCTTGGTGATTAGCTGAATGAAAATTTGTGAATCCCCCTCCAGAATAAGCTTGTGGAAGTGGTTATCAATTGTTGCTTGGAGACCTTGTAAAAGGCCAGTGAGATCTACCGCATTGTTTGTTCTTTCCCCCAAGTATCCTGCTATAAGGCAGAGGATCTCACCATTAGAGTTTCTAAGTGTGGCTCCATAACCCGCTGGTCCTGGATTCCCTTTGGAATCCCCATCAAAGTTGATCTTTATGAATCCAATTGGAGGAGGGGACTAGGTGGTTGGGCTACTATTTTGGCGTTTGGGTGCAGTTACCTCAAGATGATTAGTAAAGTTGGGCTGCTAGTTCTGAAAAATGCATTGCTCCTCCTGTGTGCATTTTAGATCCTCTTTTCAAGGTTTGATTCTGATTATTTCCTTGATGAGCATGACTATTTTCTCCCAAGTTAGGTCTAGTGTGGAGGACTTGGAGTGAAAGATTCATTTGTTTCTTTCCTTCCAAATTTTCCAGAGAGTGAATCCCGGAAGTAGTTGTCAGATGTGTGCAAGAATAGGGTTTTTGTAGGAGAGCGAGTCCCTATTTTCTATTGTGTCGCTGATGTTGGTCCTGTCTCGATTTGATCTATGCATTACTTGATATCCTTGATCCCAAATCCACTAGCTGAAGGGACATCTGTTGAAGAGATGCTCCATTGTTTCCTCTTTTTGTTGACATAAGGTGCATATTGAGGGTCCTATGAAGCCTCGTTTCCTGAGGTTGTCCCAATTTAGGACACGTTTGTGCATTATAAGCCATAAAAAGGTGGACACCTTAGGCCAGAGTGAGAGGCTCCAGACCTTGTTCCATATGTTCCCCTTATCATGATTCTGGTAATTTCCCTATAGATAGTAGGCCTCTTTGACTGAAAAGTTACCAGTGGTGGAGTGCCCCCATCTGAGAATGTCCAGGCCTTCTCGATTGGGGATTTTCATGTGACTTGCATAGTGTTGTCAAGCCTGTAGATCCATATCCTCTGGGACTAGTAGATCCTGAGTAGATGTTTTCCATTGACGCCACGACAGCCTTTGATCTACAGTTTTCCAAAGATATTTCACCCTTGAAAATGTGGCCTGGTTTAGTGCCTGCCTAAGAGGGTTGATATCTTCTAGTTCACTCAAAGGTTTTTGTTGTTGCCATGAGTCCTTCCAGAACAATGCACTTTCTCCAGCTCGGATCTGCCAAAAGGCATGTTTTTGCACTAAATTTCTGTTTTTCCAAGATGTGTTCCATATATTGGATCCCTGTATTTGGTCATTGTGTCTAATGAGTTGGTCTGCTTGTGTGAGTGGAGTGTACTTTTGTTTCCATATATGCGCCCATAAAGTTGTTGGGGTCTTCATCCATTTCCACCACATTTACCCCCCATGACTTGGTTGAGTTTTCCCGAATCATGAAGACCCAGCCCTCCCATATTTTTGGGCATGCAGAGTTTGTCCCAACCTATTAGCACCCATTTCTTATTAGGTTGGTTCCCATGCCAAAGGAAGTTGTGTTGAAGGTTTTTGATGGCTCTGATGACCTGCTTGGACACTTCCAAGTCTGTGAAGAGGCAGGTAGGAAAAGTCTGCAAAACTGATTTGAGCAGGACCAATTTGGCTGCACTGTTGAGGAGCCGAAAGGTCCAGTTATTCAACCTGCTAGAAATGGAGAGAAGCAGACTATCCCAAGAGATTGATCTTGCCGACGCACCGATTAGGGGAATGCCAAGGTATTTGTATGGAAGGGAGCTCTTGGGTATACCTAGGAGTCCAGAGATATGATTTTGGACCGCTATCAGAGTGTTGAATAAGTAGAGTTTGGATTTTTCTAGGTTGAGGGTCATGCCTAAGGCCTCTACGAAATCAGAGAGGATGGAGTTGAGCTTGTGGGCCTCTCCTATGTTTGGGGTGTTCATGAGGAGGGTGTCATCAAAAAATTGACTATGCGAGGGTGTTGGTTGGATGTTGTGCAAGGGTAAGACCTTGAGTGATCCTTCTAGGACTGTCGTCTTGATGTATCACCCCAAGCCTTCCGCCATGAGAACAAACAGAAAAGGCAATAGGGGGTCTCCTTGTCTGATGCCTCTAGAGGGGGAGAACGGATGGGAAGGCACCTTGTTGACAAGAATGGAGAAGAAGGCTGAGATGGTAAGATTTAATATCCAATTTACCCAATGATGATCAAATCCAAATGATTCTAAAATGGAGTGAAGGTATTGCCAGTTGACTCTATCAAAAGCTTTTGAGAGATCTAGTTTGATGAGCATACCTAGGATTTTAGTTGTCTTAAAGGAGTGGATGACCTCGTGAGCCAGTATGACGTTGTTCATGATTTATCTCCCCTCTACATAGCCTTCTTGTTCCCTAGATATGACAAAAGGAAGAATTGGCTTTAGGCATTTTGCAATCACCTTTGTGATGATTTTATAGATGACGTTGCAGAGGGAAATTGGTCTATATTGTTTGGGATGAGTGGTCCTCTCCTCTTTCGGAATAAGGGTAATAAAGGTAGCATTGAGAGCAGAGAGGACTTGACCTGAGGTTTGGGATTCCTCAACTAACTTCCAAACCACTTCCCTAATTAAATCCCAGCAGTGGTGAAAGAAGTTAGTGGTGAAGCCATCTGGTCCTAGGGCCTTTCCCAAGGGGATTTCTTTCATTGTCTAGTCCACTTCGTCTTGAGTGATAGGTCTCATTAGTGATGCATTATGTTTTGGAGTCACAAGAGGGGGTATGTTTTAATGTTTAAGCCATTATTATAGTTCTTTTCATTTCAATAGATAACAATAGCATAATACAAGATCACTGAGAAATACACAATCACAAGAGACACAACATTTATCCTGGGAAACCCTCTAGGGGAAGAAAACCCAACAAAACT
>ML801554.1:91721-112617 GCA_009831015.1 Picea engelmannii | reverse complement strand
GATCCAATGAATAATATATCAAATAATAATAAGAATACACTTTGCAGTTACATTATTTCAACACTCCCCCTTAACAAGAAGGGTATTCTTCAACAGCATCAGGCGAGAGAGAGAGGACAACATCATCAACAACATCAAGTGGGCGAGAGGACAGCATCATCAATATCATCTTGGAACATTGACTCGCATATCTATAAATCATCGAAATTTTTCTTCATTGGCAACATCGTCATTCTCAAAGGAATGCAATCATCATCTGCATCAATATGTACTAGTATAAAACTAATACATCATCATCATCACAGCACGAGGCTGGCTCATCATAATACATGACTGGCTTTACATCACAGTTGTCAAGCCAGAAGCTCAGTACTCATCTTTCTTTATGTCACAACAATCAAGCTAGAAGAAAGATACTAGACTGGCTTTACGTCACAGCTTCTCAAGTTGGAAGCACAGTACTAGTCTCATGTCAACGTCTTTCTTTACGTCATAAAACTTAAGTTGTAAGCAAGATCCTAGACTGGCTTTACGTCACAATTGTCTAGCTAAAATCACAGTACTAGTCTCATCACATCGTCTTGCTTTACGTCACAACCATTAGGTTGGAAGCAAGTTACTAGACTAGCTTTACGTCACAGCTGTCAGGCCGGAAGCACAATACTAGTCTCATATCATCGTCTTGCTTTACGTCACAGCAATAAAGCTGGAAGCAAGATACTCATCGTTCTTTACTTCACAACAATCAAGATGGAAGTAGGATACTAGACTGGCTTTACATCGCAACTGTCAAGGCGGAGGCACATTTCTAGTCTCATCACATCATCTTGCTTTACGTCACAGCAATAAAGCTGGAAGCAAGAGATGTCTTATCACAACAACTACTCCCCCTTTCGAGGAAGGTTCTTTTGGACTATACCAAGCTTATCTCGAAAGTGCTCAAACGTTACACAAGATGGTGGCTTGGTCAACACATCATCAACCTGTTCATCTGTGCTAATGTACTGAAGCTTTATGGCTCCTTTATGCACCATGTCACAGATGTAATGATATTGTATCTCTATGTGCTTCGACATGTCATGGAATACAGGATTCTTTGTCATATTTATGCAGCTCTGGTTGTCACATAGGATCGTGGTTGCTTCCATCTCTAGGTCAAATAGATCGGTCAACAACTTTCGAAGACATATAGCTTCACAATTGGCATAAAATGAAGCAATGTATTCTCCTTTTGTTGTGCTGAGAGCAATGTTGGATTGCTTTCTACTCTGCCATGAGATCATGGATGATTCTAAACTAAAACAACATCCTGAAGTGTTTTTCCTATCAGAAACACTTCCTGCCCAATCTGCATCAGTATATCCACTCAATGTGAAATCATGATCTCCATCATAACAGAGACCACAATCTATTGTACCCTTAAGGTACATCATCACATGTTTTGCAGCCACTAGGTGGACATGTCTGGGTTCTACCAGAAACTGACTCAAGGTGTTCATGGAAAAACAAATTTCTGGTCTAGTGTTCGTCAGGTACATCAACGATCCAATAATTTGTCTGTACAGTGTGGGATCAATCAATTCTGACTAAGTGTCGACCAACAACTTTGGCTTCGCTTCCATGGGTGTATTCATGGACTTGCATTCCAACATGTTGAATCTCTTCAGGATTTCAATTGCATACTTCCCTTGGTTAAGGAATATCCTCTCTGGACTCTGCCATACCTCAATACCTAAGAAATAATGCATTAGTCCAAGGTCTTTCATTTCAAATTCTGAGGCAAGTCTCTTCTTACATTTAGTGATGAGCTTTTCTTCTCTGGTTAAGAATAAGTCATCCACATATGGTAGTAATATCATTGGTTCATTGTTCATAACCTTGAAGTCGAGGTTAGAATCTGCTTTACTCTTGATAAATCCTATGCTCATCAGGAAACTTTCTATCTGGCCATACCAAGCTCTAGGAGCTTGATTCAATCCGTACAATGCTTTCTTCAACCTGAAAACATGAGACTTCGTGTCTTCAACTTCAAATCCTTGAGGTTGCTCTATATACACTTCCTCTTCGATGACACCATTTAGGAAAGTTGTCTTTACGTCCATCTGGTGCAACTTCCACTTCATCTTAGCTGCAAGGGCTATGATGGTTCTAATCAAAGTGTATTTGGCTATAGGAGCGAATTTTTCTTCATAGTCAATGCCTTCCTTTTCAGAAAATCCCTGAGTGATGAATCTTTCTTTATACTTCTCAATATTTCCGTCAGCAGCATGTTTTATTTTGAAGATCCATTTGGAGGATACCACGTCTTTACTCTTCGGTCTGGGAACTATTTCCCATACATCATTCTTTATTATGGATTGGTATTCCTTTGTCGTGGCATCTACCCATTCTTTCATTTGAATGGATTCTTCAAAGAAGGTAGGTTCCTTCTCTAGGAGGTCACACATCAAAGCCGTATAACTGGAGAATGGATT
The DNA here is from genome assembly GCA_009831015.1 of Picea engelmannii. Taxonomy (NCBI): domain Eukaryota; kingdom Viridiplantae; phylum Streptophyta; class Pinopsida; order Pinales; family Pinaceae; genus Picea; species Picea engelmannii. The sequence continues at coordinate 110,143 of ML801554.1, read as the reverse complement.
TGGTCTTTTCACCAGTCTCGTGGTTCCTTGGGGAACACCATACTTCTCTCCATTTTGAATGAGCTCTCTAGCCCAAGCTAGCTTTCTTTTATGGAGGATCGTCATTTGAGGCGGTTCTTGAAATTCTACTATATCATGGTCTTCTGGAATTTCATCATCGGGGGAAACTACGTCTTCCCTCATTGGTTCTACAGCTCTGGGAACCTCCCTCACTGATTCTACAATTCTGGGGATTACGGGTTCTTCTTCACGTACTTATTCAAGCTGACATATTCTCGATTTCTTGAGTGTTGCATCTTCATCAAAAGTCACATCCCTGTTGATCTCAATGTGGCGATGACCTGATATGTAAATTCTGAAGGCCTTGGATTCCTCACAGTATCCCACAAATATCCCCTTCTTTCCTGAAGGTTCCATCTTGTTTCTCTTCTCTTTCGGAATATGTATAAAAAATGGGAAACCAAATATTTTGAGATGGCTTACCTCTGGCTTATTTCCAGTGAACATCTCTTCAGGGGTCTTGAACCCAAGTGCACTATGGGATAATCAGTTTTGCACATAAACGACTATCATCGTTGCTTCTGCCCATAAGCACATTGGAAGATCTTGATCATGGATCATAGTCTTCACAGCTTCCATTATCATTCTGTTCTTTCGCTCAACTACATCGTTTTGTTGAGGATTATAGGGAGTTGTGAGTTCCCTCTTGATCCCAACATCTTTCCAGCATCTCATGAACTCTTTTGAGGTATATTCTCCTCCATTATCTTACCTGAGTATCTTGATCTTTCTTTCAAAAAGTTTCTCTATCAAGGCTTTGAATTCCTTGAACTTGTTGAACACTTCATCTTTAGATTTTTAAAAAAACACCCAGGTCTTATGAGAATAATCATCAATAAATGATACATAGTATACATACCCACTAATGGAGGACGATGGCATTGGGCCACATACATCTGAATGAATGAGCTCTAGGACTCCTTCTGCTTTGTTGTCTCTCTTCGAAAAAGGGTTCTTGATGTTCTTCCCTTGCTCACATCCATTGCACATGCCCTCATGGTCAATTTTGAATTCTGGTAGACCTGTGACAGCTTTGCATATGTATGTTAGCACCTTGTAATTGATGTGAGCTAATATTTTATGCCAAATTTTACATGAGTTTTCAATGGCGTGGGTCATGGCAGCCTCTGAGTGACCCTTTAGCTTATACAAGCCATTTTCTTCTCTTCCAATGATGATTGTTTCATTCAGGGTTTCTCCTTTAGCCCACATGAGGACTTCTCCATCTATAAAGGCAACTCTGAAGCCTTTCTTCTCTAAAGATGATATGGAGAGTAGGTTCTTTGTCAAACCTGGTACATAGAGTATGTTCTTCATCTTCATTGGAGTCCCTGAATTAAGCTTGTAGTTTGATTCTCCTACTCCCTTGATAGGGTATTGATAATACTCTCCAAGTGTAACTTTCTGAGAAAACTTCTTTTCTGAAAGGCGAGAGAGAATGTCTCTTTGACCTGTCATGTTCTTGGAAGCACCACTATCAATGAGCCAAGTGTCATCTTCAAGTGATATTGATCCTGAGAGGGATGAGATTAAGACATAGTCTTCAATTCATTATTTTATCATCTTTGTGGGTGGCCTTCATCTTCAATTGCATGGACATGATGCCTCTTGTTTTTCTTCTTGTATTCTTCTCATCTGGCTGGATAGAATTTCGCAATGTGTCCCATCTTGTCACAATGATAGGATTGTACAAATGAGCAATTTGTTTCCCTTCATTGTCCTTTCTTTTGAAATCTCCTTGGATGAGATTCTTTATTATTGAATTTGTTTGGCGGTTGAGGCTCTTTATGAGTCTCCTTCTGGAAGTAGGGTTTCTTCCTTCCTCTTTTGGTGTGAGTAGCTAAGGCTTGATCATCATCTGTTTCTAGTAGCGCTTCACGGTTAGTTGCTCTCATTTATTCTTGAATGCATTCTTCCCATAGACGGTCAAACTTCAGTTTCTCCGTTATGGCACAAATCGTTTGGATGAATGCATCCCAAGGTCTTGTGAGACCATTAAGAGTTGTCATTATGAGCTCATCTTCATCTATGGTGTCTCCAATTGCTTCTAACTGTTCTTTAAATTATGAGATTATGGAGAAATATTCTTGGATTGTTTCTCCTTTCTGCATCCTCGTATTCTTCAGTTGAGTTCTTAGATTCATCTTCTGGTTTATCTTCGTATAGTCTTCTTAGGGCATCAAACATTTATTTTGGAGTATTCTTTGATGACACATAAGGAATCATGTGGTCTTTGATTGAATCTGCAATGATTCTTTTGGCCCCGATCATGTCCTTTAGATGCTTGGATTTTTCTGCAGCATCGTCGAGTTTCGGTACTTCTTCTTTGACGAATCTTGCTAGATCATTCTTTTCAAGGATCAGTTCGATCCTATACTTCTAGGAATGGAAGCTTTCCACACCTTCCAGTTTGTCAGCAAGCTTCGTGCTTGCAGACATCTTTTACCTGGAGCTAGGAAAATGACCAAAAAATGAAAATGCTCAAAATCAAATTGTGAACTTACCAGGAGATGCGCTTGGTTGAGGCGAGTAGCCTAATGTGCTTGGATATGAGAAAATCCAAATTTTACCCTCCAAACTTGATCTGTGAATTTTTGGACTGGTGCTTCCAGTTTCTAGTACCTATAGTACTCTGGTACTTCTGGTACTTTTGGTTCTCTGGTTTTCTGGTACTTTTGGTTCTCTGGTTTTCTGATACTTCTGGTTCTCTGGTTTTCTGGTACTTCTGGTACTTTGTGAAACTAGGGTTTCACTTTCTGGTAGATCTAGCCACTGAAAAGGTGCGATGAGAGTGCCAAAGTAATCCTTGGGGGAGGGCACACTTTTTTAGATGGTTTTAGGGCTGAAAAGATTCACCATCAAAAAGCCTTAACTTGCATGTACGACACAGTGACGTTTTTCACTCTTGTGAAAGATGCTTTCTTCAGCTTGGATCTGATACCATGTTAATGTTTAAGCCATTATTATAGTTCTTTTCATTTCAATAGATAACAATAGCATAATACAAGATCACTAAGAAATACACAATCACAAGAGACACAACATGTATCCTGGGAAACCCTCTAGGGGAAGAAAACCCAACAAAACTTCCTTATTATAGATAGCCAATACAATGCCAAGAGATAACTCAAGCTAATACAGAAGATCCTCTCCCAAAGATGCGCCACTCTCTCTCTCTCTCTTCTCCAATTGCAGTTTCGAAACTTGTCTCTCAAAATGAGTAAGTGAGGTGTGTCTAAGTGAGACGCTAGCCTCCTTATTTATACTAAACTGGCACGTGTGAAGTGTCTCTTCATTGGCAGAGCCGACTTCTTAATCTGGGTGGTTATAACCACCTTTATTATATTCCGGGGGCCTCTTCGATATATTAYGGGGGCAACTTTTTCTTTTGCCTATTACAATTATATTATGACCAATCCGCAAAAGGGGATTTGGTCCTTTTACAATAGCCGACATGATCAATCCACAATGGGGATTGATCCAATGAATAATATATCAAATAATAATAAGAATACACTTTGCAGTTACATTATTTCAACAGTCTGTGGCTGATTACCCGCCGGATTGCTACCATTCTATCCTCACCGGTTTCTGTTAGGAGATATTTGTAGTAGTTGTTGAGCTCCTCAACAATTTGGGTGTGTTATCTTATAGGATTTCCCTGGGCATCCTCCAAGTGGGTGATTATGTTTATGTATYGGTGATGCACCATAGCTCTGTGGAATAACTTTGTGTTATTTTCRCCCTCTTTTAGCCATTGGACCTTGGATTTCTGTCTCCACATAATTTCCTTTGGTTTTTTCCTTTCTTCTAGCTATGCTTGGAGCTCCTCCTCCTCTTTCATTAAATCAACAATTCTGGTCCCTRAAATGAAAGTTTTCTGCATCTTTGCTAGTTTGTTTTCTATGTCCTGCATGCTTTGGAATATATTTCCAAAGGTGTGTTTTTTCCAGTGCTTCAGCGAGTGCTTGAATTTTTTGAGGCGTTGCTAGAATTTGTACATGCATGTACCATGCTCTATTTATTATTGGGCCCACTAGGATTTTGCAAGCTGATGAAAGTCAAGGTGAGATAGCCATAATTTCTCAAATTGAAAGGGTTTGTACTTGGGGGTTTCCTTGGTTTCTAGGCAAAAGGCCACTGGCCAGTGGTCCGATCCTGCCTTTGGGAGAATGAGACTCTCCATATTCAGGTCTACTTCTATTAATTCTTTCGCTATAAGGAAGCGATCCAGAAAGAAAGCTACTTGTTGGTGCCCTGATCTACAATTGGACCAGGTGAATGTTCCATTGTGATTTTCAATGTCTACTAGCTTTAGTTGATCTATGAGGGTTTTGAACTTACCATTGTCTGGTTCCAGCCGTTTAGTTCCTCCTTTTTTCTCTTCCAACGACAGGATCATATTGAAGTCTCCCCTAAAATCTAGTTGGGCATGCTCAACAATGTTTTTATGTGGGTTATCTGCTTCATGAGTGTGTCTTTTTCCTGTTGGCTTTGAGGTCCATAGACATTTGTAATGTCGCCCTCCTATGCTGAACCTGTGATCTCGAAGTGGGTCGTGAGTGTGCCTATGGTAGAAAAAGGTCCGCTTAAAGTGATATTGTTGGGGTTCCAGAGAATGGCCAGTCCTCCTAAAGCTCCGGTTGAGTCAGTATGTATGAACTCATAAACCCTCCAAATGCACTGGAAGATGGTTTCTGCCTCTGTACCAACAATTTTTTTTTCTTGTAACAGAAGGATATCTGGATTTTTTGCTCTGATACAATCTCGAAGGATCCTTTGTTTGGATCGACCGTTGAGTCCCCTGATGTTCCAAGTGATGATCTTCATCATAATTCTTGTGGTGTAGGGTGGAGGTATCCCTCCAAGAGCTTTTGGATTTGCCATGATTTGAGCATGAGATTGCCTGCCTCCTTCATGAGTTGTTGGGATTATTTGTGTCCCCTTCTTTTGTTGTCCTACGGTGCCCTCTTTGAGTCTGAGCTGGGATCTATGGCTATACCTAGTCTTGTTGTGGATCTTGTTGTGGAGTCAAGAAAGAATTTATGTACCTTTTGAAGTTGTTCTTCAGGGAGGGCTTGCAAATCCTTTTGGTTTAGAGCTTCCTCAAGCTTTTCTAGGTCAATGCCTGCAATATCCCTATCATCCAACTGCATTTGGGTGTCCCCATATATGTCTCCCCCCTCTTCTTGGTTGGTCTTGCAATTTTTTATAGCGGAAGGTGTGGCTTGGTTCTTTCCTTTCTCTTGTTGTTTCTCTTTGTGCGGATCTTGAATTTCTTCATCTACCAGCAGCTGGTTCAGAATATCATAAGACTTTTTTGTCAAGATAGTGGGGCGTGGTTCTGGATTTTTCTTCCTTGGAGGGTTTTTTTTCCTACCTGTGACAGTGGTGAAGCCATCTTTCTGCTTGGTATCGCTGGCCTTGGATCCTTGGATATTCAGAGGACAATCTCTGAAGAGGTGGCCATGTTCATGGCATTTCCTGTAGCAGAAAGGAATGTGTTCGTAATCCAACGTTTGTTTCCAGTCCTCATCTTGATATTCCAGAGTTACATATCCTGGGAGAGCCTTGGAGATGTTCATATATACGCAAATTTGGGCATAAGAAGTGTATTTCCTCTGCTTTGTAGCTTCCGATGTTTTGACATAATGACCCATTGTGTTTCTGATTCCCATGAGGATTTCCTCCAACCAAAACTCTTGCAGAAAAGAGTATAATCGGATCCAAACTGGAGCCATTATGAATTCCTCCTTGTCTGGGATGAATCTCTCCATCTAGAAGCATAGGAATAGCCCTGTCGAGTTGTAGAAGTATGGACCATTCTCAAAGATTTTGTCCTTGTCTTCTAGATTGTATAGTATGATTGTGAAAAACCCCTTTGAGATGAGCTGAACCTCGTAGTCTCCTTTAGGATTCCACCAGTGCTTAATCCATCGGGTCAGGTCACGTTCAGATGGCCACAATCCTAGAAACTTGCCTATGAGGGCATGCTCTTGCAAAAACTGTGTGTGTTCACCCACTCTTGTTGATCTTATGAGATATCTCAGTGGTTTATCAAATAGGGAGATGCATTTTCCAGGCTCCCAACCATGAGATGTTTTTGGATGGGATGTTCCTGCTTCCACATCCATCTCTCTCCTGAGCCCTTGTTCTCTCGCAAGGAGATGTTTGCGCAGCTGCAGCGGCGGCTCGAATGAGGGTTGCTTGGCTCTTGTTTTCTTCCTATCATTGGTCGTAACTTTGTTGTATGAGGTGGGTTTCCCCCCCTCTTCCGGATTCATTCAGACAGATCAGACCCGGGTGTTGTCTATGCCAGACTGTAGCAGGTGGTAGGTTGCACGACGAATCATACCATTCATGCAGTCAGTTCGTAGAGGAATCGTTACAGAGTGCTAGGGTTTCCACAGAGGCAAATTCTGACAGAAGATTCCCATTTTCCGAGGACAAAGAAATTTTAAGAAGGCAATGTTGTATAAATTAATTAGTTGTTGTATTAATTAATAATTGGATAATTATATTAAATATTATTAATCAATATATTATCAATGAAAAGGTATGTCCATTTAACAGATGTGTTCCTTGGAATTCCTTGTATGGGTTTATATTCCAAACCCATTGTAATTGTAATACATATTCATCATTATTCAATTATGTGTGTGTGTGTTCAAGATATTCTCAAGTCTATGATTATTGGCTTGTAACAGAGGGTGTATGTCATGCTCCATCTTATTATTATATAATTAAATAAATAATAATAATAAATAAGTATAATAATTATCATAAAGGGATCATAATAAGTGCCTTCGGGACGAAATTCCTTGAAGGGGTGGGTATGTCATGCCCCATATTATTATTAAATAAATAATAATAATAAATAAGTATAATAATTATTATAAAGGGTCATAATAATTACTTGCAAATAAATATTTGGGTAGTAAAAGAAAATGGTAAAATAAGTAACGGTAATTAATGGAAAAAACCATAAAATAAGGTAAAGAAAGAATTACATAATGACAAGTGGATCCTAGAGATCGAGCTATTTATCATGGATGGATTTTATATATGGATGGAGAATAAAGAGAAAATATCGTCTCATTTTTCTTAGGAAAAATTAGGACAAGGCTAAGAAGATATGGCATAGTAGTGGATCGAGGGCTCGAGGGTGACATGTGTTGATATTTTACCTATACATCTAACATTTGTGATTCTTCTTTATTATTACAATCATTTAGCTCATTATATGCATATATAAGATCATTGAAAGAGATACAATCACATAAACAAGAGAGAAACAAAGATTATCCTTGGAAACCCTCTAGGGGGATAAAACCCAACAAACTTCCTCGATATAGATTAGCCAACCAAGAACAATGCTTATTTCTCAAGAGAAAACTAACAAAACAAAATATCCTCCTCTACTCATTCACTAGGAAGAGTATCTCACCACTTAACCAAGAGATACCAAGAGATAGGCCAAAAACCCTCTATGTCATCACCCCCAGTTGCAACAACTACTCCTCCAAGACTTGCGCACTTTTCCTTCTTGTTGCAAAGCTCATTGAGTGAGTGAGAAAGTGAGGTGCTATCTCTCCTTATAAATAGTAGTCTAGCCTCCCTAAATTAGGGTCTGGGCCGACCTGTCAATTTACCCAATTAAATTGCATTTAATTGTCAAGGCACAATAGGGAAGACTTTTACAAAGGCACAATACGGCCATATTAATAAGTATAATATAATAACATTATTTAGGGTTTGTATTGGTCAAATACAATAAGGATATATTCCAAATATACTCAATCTTCAACACTCCCTCTTAGCAAGGAAGGTATTCTTCTTGTCACAGTCATCATCATTGCTTTTGTGCTTCTGCATACTTGGTCACTGTCTTGTTGTCAATCACAGATCTATATATTATAGGGATTTTTGCACTTTCACTGGAATAACATACCATCATGTATTGGGGTTACCAAACTATGTTGGGGTAGTGTACCATCCTACACTGGGGTTACCAACCTGCATTGGGGTAGCGTACCAGTCTATGTTGGGGTTACCAATCTGCGTTGGGGTAGCTCATCACTTCCCTCTATTGGGGATCACATCACCTCCCTATACTGGGGATCACATTACACTACTGGAGAAAACAATCACTTCTCATTACTAGAGAAGTATTTTTGGATCAGTTCAAGCTTTTCTCTGAAATACTCTAACTTGACTCTGGAAAGGGGATTGGTCAACACATCTGCTACATGTTCCTCAGTGGAAATATACTGGAGTCTTACTCCTGCCTTTTGTACCATGTCCCAAACATAGTAGTATTTTATCTCGATATACTTGGACTTGTCATGACACATTGGGTTCACTAACAACTTTATGCAACTCTGGTTGTCATAAAAGATCCAGGTTTTCTCCAACTCAAGATCAAAAATTTCTGCAATCAACTTATGAAGCCACTCTACTTCACCAAAAGATGACCATGCTACTACATACTATGCCTCTGTGGAACTGAGTTTTATACAGGTCTGTTTCTCACTAAGTCACGAGATCACAACTGATCTCATACTAAAGAAACATTTAGATGTATTTTTTCTGGATGGTGACACTGCCTTCCTAATTAGAATTTGTGTAGCCTTGCAATCTTATCGCATAATCCGAGATATATTTGGTTTCATAATCGATTGTACCCTTTAGGTACCTCATCACATGTTTTTCCATAATCATGTGAACATGTCTTTCACCGCAAAACATATGTATGTCCATGTGTTCTTTGAACCAAATTTTCCCAACATATTGTGCCAAACTAGTACACTTGCTCAACTTCAATTCAATCTGCACAATCATGTGTTGGATCTATGTGCTTTTTACAAAGCACTATCTATGTCATTGTCTGATCATATGTCCTCTACTCTCTCTGCAACTTGTTCCTTATGGAACTTGGACTCTGCACCTGCAATGGTTTTTTGTGAAATTGAGAATGATTGCTCCATTCTCATTGTAGCTTATGAACTCTGAGAGTAGATCTTCTACTCAGTCACGATAACAGATTCATTTTCTCCCTCTAAATCTCATACTGCATCGACCTATTTTAATGGATAATGGTTGTTTTGTATATACTTCTTCTGATTACTAGAGCAAGTGTCTCGTCATTGTCGTCTCCCTCTTGATGGGAGAAACCCACTGGACACAAATCAGGCTTGTACTTTTTTATACTGTTATCTGCAACATGATTTATCTTTTAGATCAATCTTGGAAGTCTCCACTGACTTATCTTCTGGTCTAAAGTCAAAATATATATCCCATTCCTTCTAACTAGATTCCTCCCATGTCACTGAAACAAGGGAATCTTCACAGGAGATTTCATATCTTCTAGAAGTATCTGAAGTTATGATATAGTCTTCTCAAATCATGGCATCTGTCTGTCAGTCCTAGAATATGTCCCTAATTCACATATGATCCTCTCTGACATCAATCTCACTCTGAGTCTCCATGATCCCTCTGAATCTTGAATCCCTCTGACTCTATATAATCTATGGAGCCATCTGCTCCCTCTGGTATGGCTCATCAATGCTATATGGTTTTTCATCTTGCAAAGTGGCATGGGACCATGTTGGTCTCTTCCTAGTTACTGCATTGATTCTAGGTAGGCCTCTCTGTCTCTACTAACTCTTCCTGATGATATGAAGAGTGATCAACTGCACCAGAGGGATTTTTATGTCATGTTTGGAGCCTTCTTCTCCTCATGCTCTGTCTTCATATGAGATTTTATGTATCTATCAAAAGTATCTTCTTCTTATTATTATTTAGTACATGGATGTATATGGTCATGTATACAACTTGGATAGTCTTCTCCATGTCTCATCTAATATGTTTCCTCCTTCAATCATCACTATAACTCCCTCAGGGTTATCACCTATGACTTGCTCGAAACAAGAACAACAAGGGAGAAACAATAGACAAGAATAATACTCTTTATAATAATAATAAAAACAATAGTGAGAACAATCATCGCAGTAGCTCCTTCAGAGCTATCACTTGTGACCTTCTTGAAACAAGGGTCAAAAGTAAAAAATACAGTAATAATAAATGAGAGCAACACTCTTCTAGTGTTGTGATCAATCATTCCTCCATGGTAACCTAGAAACAAAACAAAAAGTTTCTCCTAGAGGAGATGTTAGTTATATTTAGTAAATGATTACAATAAACATGTATCTCAATAATGATCACATGGTACCAAGTATTCAATAATAAAAAATTTCAAAGATAGCTATCGCAACTATAGTGTTTAGCAGTTATCAAACTTGATGTGTAAATTTGAATCTTATCAATTTAATCAATCAAACCGGGAACATGGAGTCTTTTCCTTGAGAATGAGTGTGTTTATTTTCTTCTGAGTCTCCTTAACTCAAGATGACAAGTATTTTCTTCAACCTGTCCTCTATACTAAGATAATATGCTTTCTTGACAAAAATATGAGTTAGAGAATAAACTCTATAATCTCAACCTTAATTAATCTAATACTTTGACTTTAATTTTGACCAATGATTAGTATCATAGTCATAAATTCAATAGATCAAAATACAACTTAGATGTTCATAAGATCATAATAATGCTATAACAAATAGAGGCATATCAAATTGAACAAACCTAAGGTGCATTGTTAATGTGTTGGATATGAGATCCTTTTGGATCTACAAATGTTGTTTTAGACAAAAGATTTTTTCTCCTGCAAATACCCTTTAGAATAATGATATAGTTTAAACATATGTGAGTACATACCTATGAAAGTATCAACAGATAGTGGCACCATCCAGCAGCAACAACAAGCAATAAAAAAACTTTAAAACTTCAAAGGTGATGCAACTTGTGATCTAAAGGTAGCTAGAATTTTGCTAGGGTAAGGCGCACTAAGATAATAAAAATCAGTCCCAACACTTCAAAAAAACTTTCACTGCAACTAGTAGTGCAATTGGTTCTGGAACTGCAATTGGTGTTGGCACTGCAACTGGCATGAAGGAATTGGCACTACAACTGTAACTGATACTACAACTGCAACTTCAATTGTAACTAATATTGCAACTACAATTACAATTGCAACAGGTACTGCAATTGCAACTAGTACTGCAATTGCAACTACAACTTAGGGTTTTATGAGGAAACCCTAATTTCTCAAACTTCCAATTTCAGAATTCTGATCCAGGGAAGTGATGCACCTTGCTTAGGAGATTTCCTAGGTGATCTTAGTTTCACCAACGTCCTCCAACAAAGGTAAAAATGTCACTCTTAGGGTTTGTGCATAAACCATAATTTCTACAACAACTGCAACACTAAAAATTGAATTTTGGAGATGGTGAACTGAGGCTAGCCACTTCTTTATAAACTATGATTTGGTCTCTTTCATGCCTGCTCTGATACCATGCTGATATTTTACTTATACAGCTAGCAGTTATGGTTCTTCTTTATTATTACAATCATTTATCTCATTTGTTGCATATATAAGATCATTGAAAGAGAGACAATCACAGAAATGAGAGAGACACAAATATTATCCTAGGAAACCCTCTAGGGGGAGAAAACCCAACAAAAGTCCTCAATATAGATTAGGCAACCAAGAAAAATGATTCTCTCTCAAGAGAGAACTAACGAGGTAGAAGATTCTCCTCTACTCCTTCACTATGAAGAGTAACACACCTCTTAACCAAGAGATACCAAGATATAAACCAAAAATCCTCTATGATGTCACCCCCAGTTGTAGCAACTACTCCTCCAAGACTTGCACATTTTTCCTTCTTTTTGCAGAGCTCATTGAGTGAGTGAGAAAGTGAGGCACTAGCCCTCCTTATAAATAGTAGTCTGGCCTCCCTAAACTAGGGTCTGGGCCGACCTATCAATTTAATCAATTAAATTACATCTAATTATCAAGGCGCAATAGGATCGACTTTTACAAAGGCACAACATGGCCATATTAATAAGTATAATATAATAACATTCTTTAGGGTTTGTCTTGGTCAAATACAATAAGGATATATTTCGAAGCTACTCAATATTCAACAACCTATTGCTAAAGAATTAAAGTAACAAGGTCTACAGTTGGGTGGAGATTCGCCCCCCACTTTTTGTTGTAGTTTTTCAGATCAATGGTCAAGGTATCTCTATGTTTTTTAAGTCGCCAGGTTCAGGTACATTGGGTTTATTCACAGTTGGTAAGTTCCTCACCTCTCACCGATCCTGTGGGTTAAGTAATTTTTATTGAAGTTTCCCTATGTTTTAAATCAATGGTTATTTGAATTGATATTATTTGGGTAACTTGTGTATTTTATTTTCATTAGTAGATCAAGCCATTACACAAAAGAAGATAACAATAATGCAATTTAGATATTGTGTAAATACTTGAGTGTATAATACAAAAAGGTTAATCTCCTTAGACGCCATTTGAGAGATGTAATAGTTATTCAAAAGAAAATTTACTTCTCCAGAACCCTAAAATATAATAATAACCTAAAATCATATATTTTAGCCAAGTCACTAAGGTGACTTTATTACAAAGGTAAGATTTGTATTCTAACACCCCCTCTTAAGGATTATAGTGCTAAAAACACAAATTACTTAAAGAAAACACATACTAACTGAAAACAAAATATTAGAAGTAAACAAAACCAGACATTCTACATAAGTTTCTTCTTTGAAAATAGTTCTTGGACTAGGTAAAGCTTTATCAAGTTGCCTCATAACCCTTTTCAAAGTGTTTCTCCTAAGTCAAATTATTGAGTTCCTAAATTATACCTCCCCAAACTCCTGAATTTCAAATCTTCCAAAATATTAGACAACCATCCATGCTAAGCTACATACATGGTGCTCCATCAAGTTGTCCCATGACCCTTGTAAGAGTATAATTCCCAATATCCACAAACTCCTAAACTATTTGGGTAACCATCCATGTTGACTTTTATCTACAATAGATATATTCCTTCCCTCAAAGTGTGGGCTTCTTAAAATGCGAAAAGTGTCATTTATTTAGTAAGATCACCAGCATTGTAAACATCCAATGGATCTTCAACAATGGCTACATTATCTATATGTGTTTTTTTCTTTGAGCTTTCCCTTGAGAACATCATTGGCTCAAAATCATAGTTCCAAGATGTGTGACCCATTTTCTTGTGATAATGACATTCCATATCCCCTTTGTATTTAGTTAATATGTTGAGTATTTCTTGAGTATAAGGCAATCTCATGTTGAGAATCACCTTATGTATTTCCTGTAATAGTTCTCTTTTCTTGAACTAAGAGAGAATCAATAATATCTTCTAAAGTTTGAGAAGGCATCTGACTGAAAGTAAAAATGACATTGCTAGATTTAGAAGGAAAAATATTTAATGAAATGGATTTGGTGTCATCTTCATCTACCATAACCTTGACTTTTGCTAGTTGTCTTGGGAGAGATCTAAGATTTTTTATGTGGTTAGACATGATGACTTTGGCATACATATTGAATCTGAATAATTGTAACTTTAGAGAAAATTTAGCATTCGTTTCTTTTTTCTCCAAACTATGATTTCAGATTATCCTTAGTGAATATTAGAGAGAGAGAGAGAGAGAGATTATCTACTCAATAAACAAGAAAACAAATACAAATAAGAACTTAGAAATATGAAACCTACAACAAAAATGCATACTTTATTACTTGAGAAAGTGCCTCTATATATCCAATACAAAACATCCTCTTGGACAAAGTCAACATTAACCCTAACCAAAAAGTGCAACGAATTGTTCACATACTTTATTTAAGTATTATATAATATAACTAATTCCTGGAGAAGTGAAACTATGTTGGAGAGATGTGTCCTCTACATTACAAATCAATTCATCTTAGTTTATGTGGAAAGCATCTCTGATTTCCTCTCAGTTTAGGAAAGATAGTACTAGCCACAATGATAAAGAAACCAAAATAATAATGTGACGTGACATGAATATAGAGGAAGTCGAGGATAGTGAGTCCAGAACAATAGAATGAGAATCTGGTGGAGGAGAGTGAGGCAACAAATAATAGGGCTAAGTGCATTGTCACTTTTTTATAACTAATGCAAGGAACCTTCTAGAACGTCCCAAGACTTCTTAGAATTGTACACTTGAACTAGAACATCATTGAAAGAGGATAATCACCAATTAGCTTTTCAACTACCTGAAAATAATGTCAGCACCCTGACATGCTATGGTGAGTTGTTCCTCCTGTTATTGCACAAGTTGTAGATTGGGAAAATCCTGACCCAACCACCAAAATGGTGACAACTTAGAGAACACCTACCCACTTTCACCTTAGGAAAGTATTCTCGTCACGTTAGAGATGAAAGAATCACCTCAAGAGGGGAATCACGGTGATCCTAGGGGGGAATGAGATGGAAAGTGAGATGTATGAATGTATTCCCCTATAGGTCAAGTTACTAAGTTAGGAAAAGGGCTTGAATGAGGTCTTGTTGGTATCAAAAGGTTTCCAAGAGGTAAGAGTCCTTGTGAAGAGTGATGTACCTACCCGAGACACAAGAACAAGCCAATATACGTGTACAATGTTAGGTGGACAAGAAATTTAATATTGTTGTCCCTAATTGCAGCAATAAAAATAAATATATATCTGCAAGAAAATAGTTGTTAAAGTTGCTAAACAGTGCCTACAAATCCAACAAATGGTGCAAGAGATAAACTAGATAAACACTAGTAATACTCAAGTATAAAAAGCACAAGATTTTAGCAATAAAAAAAGGTTCTAGTAAACTGTGTTGCAGAGATATTTTCCAGCCTTATGGCTGTAGAAAACAGATTGGTATAGCAAAAAAATCAGCCACCAAAACTTACAAATAGTCCACCCAAAATATGTGCTAGGCCTAGTAGATTATCTTGGCAAACTTTTAGCAAATTCTAACAGTTGGAAAACAAGTTACAAGTGAGTAAAAAAATATTTTTTTGCAGCCCTAATGGTTGTAGAATTTAATGAGCTATAACTCTAAGAAGACTAGGCCAATCAAGATTCCCTAGTATCCTTGACAATCCCTTAGCATGCAGAAAATTATTCAATTGAAACAAGATTATTATCTCATTAAATTGTGTTTACCGAGGAAAAGAATTTATTTCTCCAATGCAAAAATCAGATTAGTGCCTTTTAAATTGGGTGAATGGGGTCTTCAAAACACAAGTTGGATCAACAATATCCCTAGGGGTGTGAATCCTCTTACTCCCTAGGGTATGCCAACCAACTTAGGGAAAATATACGAGGGTGTATACACTTGTACTTATCCTAGCAAACCTTGTTCAAGAATGACTTATAACCTTAGCAATAAAATGAAGAATTAATGGAGAGTGTATCCAACATACTCCTCCTAGGGTTTCCACCAACAATAACCAAGAATGAGCAAGAAAGAAATAACACATGCATATTTTTCCTTACCAATTCCAAGAAAAGAGATATCAAACCCTAGTTCACCATGTGAATTACCATCCAAGAGCAAAAGAACAAGCCTTCAAGAGGTGTGCATCACTTCACTTCATCCATTCACCAAGAGAAAACACCAAAAACCATTTGGAAGAGAGAGAGATACCAAAAAAGCTCAAGTGTAGAAAAAATTTCAGCCATGTATCCTCTCACAAGAGGGAGATTTACTTTTGTTCAAATGAAATACAATTGATCTTTATTTATACAAAAATTTATAATCATAGTTTTTCCACTTAGGTTAGGGTAAAGAAAAAGTAAGGGGGGAAAAAAACCCCTACGTTTCCCCTTTACAAAAATAATACTAGATAATTCATACTTTGCACATAAAGTAAAACACTAAGTAAGACATCACCCCTCTACGGAGATGTTTTGACACTTCTCCAAGTCATTGGATAAAAAGTTGGAGGTCATTGGGGATTCTAGAGCCTCATATTCATGCACCAAGGTCTCTTCCTTCAATTCACACCTCTTCCAATAGATCATGCCAAGTGTCAATGAGCAACAACTCCATCACCACGAAACCCTAGCCCTTAGTGACGTCAAGCCCCAAAGAGTGACATTTTTTCCCTCCTAGGAAAGTCGTTTGGGTGATAGGGGCTAGGTGAGGTCATCCATGATTTATTATATGCCTCCAAAGGCACTTACTCATCATCCAACATGCGAGCCCTAGGCATCCAACCTATGGTATTCTTGCCCCATGGAATCCCAAGCTAGGCTTGTTCTCCCAAAACTGGCCACCAAGTAGGGTCCTGCAAAACAAATGGCTACTCCCTCCAAAGATATCAAGTCAAAGATATCATGGCAAGTGAAACCACATCTAATAAGAAAGGCACCTAAACATGCACATTAAAACTGCCTCATCAAATTAAACAAATTCTCAAAGACCCTATACAATTGACCAAGTTTAGTTATGGGAGGGGTGTCATAAAAGTCCTACTGGGTAGACCAAAACCTTCAAGTAGGGTATGCCCCTTCAAGGTCATGTAGTGGATGATGAGGTGGATATGGGGTTGGACTTCATAGGTCAATGGGTTGCATGACATACAATGGCTCGTATTGTCTCATTTATGGGTGCCTTTGTAGAGGGTGTGTCGCACCTTCGTTTTCAATGCAACTTTTTTCCAAGCCCACTTATTTCCATTTATTAATTAATTATGATCCAAACACGTGTGAAATCCCAATAGATAATACAAATCTTGGGGGAGCAGTAACACAATGTCACTTGAAAGAAGAGGTCCACAAAGTGCCATAGGGTAAACTATCAAAGCATTATAACGTACTTGTGTTAGTATCTCATTCAAGCGAGATATTTATTATGTATTTGATCTTTTGCAAGTATTCAATTATTTTAAGAGAAGTGGTTCATAGTTCTCAAGACCTGTCTAGGCGAGCATCTAGAAGGTTCATATTTTAGGCTTTTATCTTTTGTCAACCATCATCCCTCTAGGCCTTTAGCCCTTTCTTCCCATGAAACGTACATTCCCTTCTTGGGTCACTAAAAGCATAAGGCCTAGAGGAGGGTAATGTGATGGGAATGTAATGAGATAAAAGTGATAAGTATGGTCGTGAATGGTACGATGACCCCTCAAGGGACCCCCAGTTGCACCTCATCTCCAAACATTGGCCACATACTAGGAAACCAATGACATTCACCAAGGTGAAACAGGGTCAAAGGCCTAATGTCTAAGCAGGTGTTTTATAATCAAAAAAATATTTAATACAACATGCATGAATGCCTTAAATATTAGGGTGATTCCCTACCACAATACATGACTTGTATCGCATGGAGCAAGACCCAAATACCTTCCAGAAGCTAGCTGGTGTGTTGGATTCCCTAACAATGGATCCAAAATGTGGTGGCGAAGCAAGTTTCCATATGTGCAAGTGGACACTGCTAGTCATGT
Organism: Picea engelmannii; assembly: GCA_009831015.1. NCBI lineage: Eukaryota > Viridiplantae > Streptophyta > Pinopsida > Pinales > Pinaceae > Picea > Picea engelmannii. The sequence goes on along the minus strand of ML801554.1, from coordinate 92,701 downwards.
GGTCTCTCATTACTCCATGTCTGCAACCTGAGGGCCTCGAGACATCACATCCTTAGTTATCCCTAAAAATTGGGAATAACATCTTGCTCCTACTTGGGGACATGTGCTCGTCGTAGAGTGCATGAGAACTGCAGCATCTCCTGGTAGAACTATTCTTACACACACTAAGACAACAAACTCGTTAATAGTAGGATGTCTTCGCTCATCCTTTGTCCATATAATAAAAAACCAAAGGAAATGACAACTAATCTAGAAAAAAAAATAGCATTTCACATATATATGATGTAAATCAATAATGCAAGTAGAGAAAAATGAAAAACCAAACATGAAATACAACTAAATTACCATGAACAATAAATGTGCAATATGCAGGAAATCAAATGACCTACCTACTTACTTGGGGCCCTGAAGATTAGGCGATGGGTGATGTCAGGTGAAGTCATATAACCAGTGCAACCAGTTGATCATCTCATCAATGTATTTTCCCCTGTGCTTAATTATGTAATACATCGAAGACAAGTTAAGCACATAAATCTCATGAGAATATATAGTCATAAAATCAATCGTGAAATGAAACTCATGAAGATGGGTGGGAGGGAGGAAATCTTGCTGGAAAGAGAAACCGCAATATTGATGATCTTGGAAGACTTTCCTGAAGTTATAGTGGCAATCTTGATCAATCCATCTCTGGAGAGGGTTTCTATGTATAGAAGATGACGCATCTTCGTCTTCGCACAAATATTCACTACTTGTTGAAGACTGAGAGGAGATGAGATGATTCGGGATCTTTTCATCGTGACTTATAAAGATTTGTATTAAATGAGCATAAATTAAAGTGCACCATTAAAGAAGCGAAAACTTAAACATGAAGAGACATAAGTATCATATCTAAACACAAAAAATTGATAACGGAGTTCGTCCCTGGTGGACTACATCTTCGACTCCTGCTCTCAAATGGGTAGGCTCTTTCATTAACTCAG
>ML801554.1:37946-64154 GCA_009831015.1 Picea engelmannii | reverse complement strand
CAGGGGCATAACATTGATTTCATTAGAAAATTTGGTAAACTCACCATACCTTCTTTTGACAAATCATCCAAATGCACCGCGAGAGCTTGGGTACAAAATCTAGACACATACTACAAGCTCAACCAGATGACCGGGATAGAGGCCAACAGTTTCACTACCCTACACTTGGAGGGTGAGGCACATGAGTGGTGGCATCATGGATCGGTGACGTTGGGTCACAGTCACATCACCTCCTACAAGGAGTTCGCAAAGAGACTCATGGACATGTTTGACAAGAGGGATCCCAAGATCCACTTCAGGGATCTATCCCAGTTGATACAAACTGGCACAATGGAGGCATTCATCGTTTCAATGGGTAGCAATGGCAATGATAGATATATCAGAGCCTAGGCCAATCATGTTATTCACAAAGGGACTCATAGAGCCCTTAAGAGGATGGGTGAAGGCATACATGCCTCACACCTTGCAAGATGCCATCTTACGCACTCGATATTTGGCAGAGTCGATGCCAAAGACTAAACCATTTTCCAAACCCTTCGTACCACAAAAGGACCGAGACAGGAAGCCATTCCAGAGAGAATGGAAGGGCAAGGAGAATTTGGATGATGAGATGAGGCGAGAGATTATGAGGAAGAAGCTTTCCTTCAGTTGCATATACCCTTGGGTCCCAGACCACATGTGCATGGGAAAGGGAGAGATTCATTATATTGAGGTGGCAGCAGACAGTGTGGACAGTGAGGAGGAGGAGCATGATAGTGGATCCACTAGCTCAGAGGAGGAGTTAGCACAGGTAGAGGAGAAACCTCCCCGTAGACCACCGACACCGGCAAGGACCCACCCATCGGTAGTTCCACTACCTCCTGAGCAGGCTAACAAATGGAAACCAACAAAGGGAGGAGTCATGGCGACCCTTTCTGGTGTTCCTAGGTATGATACCCTCCAGATCAGAGGGACTATTCAGGGACAACGTGCAATCTCCTTGATAGATGGTGGGGCCACCCATAACTTCGTTGATGCTTCATTGGTATCGAGACGAGCACTTCAGACAGAGGAGTTTGAGGGGTTTGACGTTGCAGTAGCAGATGGCCATACAATGGAGTGTCTAGATAGAGTTCCAGACTTGGAGATAAAGTTAGGAAACTACACAGTGAGAGACACATTTTATGTGGTTGACCTCTCTGACACAGATGTGGTATTGGGAGTCCAGTGGATGATCACCTTGGTAAAAAACACCACCAATTACCAAATATTGGAGATGGGGTTCAGAGACAATGACAGGAAGAGGGTTGTTATGAGAGGCATGTCAACATGAGCACCCAAGACAGTTTCGGCCAAGAGGATGGAGAGGATATTCAGACATGAGGAGTTATCATATGTAGCAGAGTGCTTTATCACTACATGGAAGGATTCAGAGGGTTGACAGTAGTATCAAACAAAGATCAGGAACTTGTTGGGGCGACATTAACAGATTTTTGGGTCGATTCCACTAGCGAGACAACCTGACAAGAGGTTTGAGCACACCATTGATTTGGAGGAGGGGGCCAAACCTATGATCACACCACCCTATTGTCATCCTAGGAGGTTCAAGGATGATATAGAGGAAGCAATTAATGAATTGCTAGAGATGGGACACATCAGACCTAGTAGCAGTCCATTCACTTCTTCAGTTGTCTTAGTTATGAATAAGGATAGTACCATGAGGATGTGCATTGATTATTAGGCCTTGAACAAGAAAAACATCAAGAACCGGTATCATATCCCTTGCATTGATGAGTTGATGGATGAACTGCATGGGGCAATTTTCCTCTCGAAGATTGATCTACGCTATGGGTATCATCAGATCAACATTTGAGGGTAGAACATAGAGAAGATGGCATTTCGATGTCACATTGGACATTTCGATTTTTGGGTTATGCCATTTGGGCTAACCAACGCACCAGCTACATTTTAGTCATGCATCAACCACATATTCAGGGATCAATTGAGGAAATTAGTCTTGGTTTTCTTCGACGACATCTTGGTCTACAGTAAGACATGGCAGGAGCATATTAGGCACTTGGATGAGGTATTGAACATCATGGAGGCACAGTCACTATATGTCAAAGAGTCCAAGAGTGATTTTGGTATGACAGAGCTACTTTACTTGGGCCACATCATCAGTGCACAGGGGGTACAGGTACACCATGAGAAGATCAAGGCCATTATGGATTGACCAATGCCCAGGAATGTGATAGAGTTGAGGAGATTTTTCAGGTTATGTAGTTATTACAGGCAGGTTGTTAGGGGTTTTTCTCATCTTGGAGCACCACTGACGGACCTCACCAAGCATGGGGATTTTTTCTTGACCAATGAGTCACATAAATCCTTTGATCACATAAAGGAAGCCATGGGAAAATGCCCATTGTTAGCATTACCAGACTTCACTCTGCAATTTGTATTAGAGTTTGATGCATCCGGAGAGGGCATCGAGGCAGTTTTGATGCAAGGAGGACACCCTATTGTATTTGAGAGTAGGAAGCTCAGTCGTCCCCTTTTGTTTTTTAGCCTCTAAACACAAGTGGGAAGTACTATGTACCATGTGCCTTGTACTTTATGTCTAATTTCACTTTGACTTAGGAGATTTAAGCCAAAAGTGAAATTTGGTCATTTTAGCCTAAATGACTATTAATTAACTTTGTGGGTGAATTAGGAGACATAAAGTGAACTTAGGGAACTTAACCCAAAGTGGGTTTGTGAGTGAGATTATTATGGGATGATCTCAACCTTTGATTAGAGATGAGATGGGATGATCTCATCCATCCATATTTTAGATTTCCTTATGGAGGTTCAAGAGGGGCGCATAGGGCCAAGAGAGGCTCATTCACTCTTATGTTCACTTGGAGAGTTTGAGAGAGAGCATTGAGGAGAGGATGGAGGCTATGGTTGAGGGAAGCTTGGGCGCCTCCTTTCATGGAGGTCTCATGGAGGCTTAAATCTTCATTTATTTGTGGTTGATGTTCTTGCTTGGAGGAGGGCTTACTTGAGGAGGAGGGTGCATCTATAGCAGGGAGGACTTGCAGTGGTCAGTTTGATTTGAGGTCATATTCAGTGGAGAGGTATCACACAACTGCTTGTTTTTATGCAAGGGTTTCTTCACCGGAGCTTCAGGGAGCAAGGGTGCTTCATTTCAGTGGTTTAGACAACAAGTGAGGAGGGTGCACCATTCTAGGGAACATATCTACTTCTTGGAATTGTGTTGTATCTTGAGACAAGGTATTGTTGTATCAGGTTCATTTGTTTTATGTACTTGTTGTATTCCACCTTCTATTCTCCACGAATTTAGACTTATATTCAAAATTGGTTTTCCCCGGGGGGGTTTATCCAGGATCATGTATGCTAGTGTTTAGAACAACTTTATTTCAATAGTAAACATCTAGAGGTGTGTTACATATTTTATGGCATGCATGTGCTAACCTGTTGGTGACTAAAACTACATGCTAGAGCACCTAAAAGGCCTATGTAATCGTAACAAAACAACAGTGAATTTCTTGATCTATTTGTTTATATAAAACAACAAAAAACAAGTGTGTGACATCAGAAACTTAGAGCCATCTTGAGGTCAAAGAAATACCTAGATGGCATCCTATTAAGACCTGTAAAAGTATTCAAAGGAGATGTTGGAAATCATGCATGCCTTGACCAAATTCAGACAATATTTGGTGGGCAGCAAATTCGTGGTCAAAACAGATCACAATAGCTTGAAGTATTTCCTTGAGCAGAAGGACCTCAATGAGCAGCAACAAAAATGGGTGATGAAGGTACATGCATTCGACTTCGACATAGATTACATCAAGGGGAAGAAGAACATTGTGTCTGATGCACTATCTAGGAGACCTGCAACATGTTCTTTGATGGAGATTTCAACGGATTGTAAATCTCACTTGTTAGTGGAATATTCCAAGAACCAGTTTGTTTGCGAGATCATGGATGGAAAGATTCAGGATGACAGGTACAGGGTCATTGATGATGTCATATTATACAAGGACAGAGTCTACTTGGTACCAGATTCAGGACTCAAGAAGAGAATCGTCGCGGCAGTTCATGATTCACCACTAGAAGGCCATCAGGGGTTTTTCAAAACCTACAAGCAGATCAGAGAGAGGTTCTCATGGAAGGGCCTCAAACAGGATGTTATGTGATACATCAGTGAGTGTGTGACTTGCTAGCAAAACAAGTTAGAGCATACATTTCCAGCAGGGCTACTTCATCCACTTCCCATTCTAGAGTAGAAATGGGAGAGCATATCGATGGACTTCATCACAGGCCTACCCAAGGTACAGGGTAAGGACTAGATGTATGTAGTGGTCGACAGATTGACCAAGTTTTCTCACTTCTATGCCATACCGACAGAGTACAACGTAGTTCAGGTAGTCGAGTTATTCTTCAGATAGGTCTTCAAACTTCATGGGTTGTTGAGGAACATCATTAATGACAAGGACAATCGTTTTATTGGGACATTCTAGAGGAATTTGTTTAGATTGGTGGGGACTGAGTTGACACCCAGCACCATCTATCACCCTCAAACAAATGGGAAGACCGATATCATCAACATGTGGGTTGAAGGGTATTTGAGGAACTATGTGGGTGGACAACAGAGAACATGGGTCAAGTGGCTGCATTTAGGAGAGCATTGTTACAACACCACTTTCCACATGTACATTGGTATGACACCCTTCCAAGCATTATACGGGGATGATGCTCCCACTTTTATAGACTTGGTTTTCGGGGAGAGAAGAGCTCCCAAGGTCAAGGATTGGATCACAGAGAGTCAGGAGATTCTCAAATTGCTAAAAGAGAACATGTAGACAGCACAAAATCGATAGAAGATGAGTGCGGATAGGCACATGATAGAGAGCAGCTTTGAGGTTGGAGATTTGGTATTCTTGAGACTCCAACCTTACATACAGTCATCTCTGAAGAAGAGTGGGTCCCATAAGCTCAAGCCCAAATTTTATGGACCTTACAGGATCATACACTGGGTAGGCAAGGTTTCCTATGAGCTAGAGCTTCTAGAGGGGAGAAAGACTCATAACGTGTCCCACGTAAATTGCCTCAAGAAGGCAGTGGGACAATTCATCAGCACATCAAAGGAGCTTCCCCCATTGGATAAGGAGGGACAGTTGGAGTTGGTTTCGAAGGAGGTATTGGAGTTTCGAGAGTGGAAACTGAGGAGCAAGGTCATCAGAGAGTGTTTGATCATATGGAAAGGGCTTCCAGTAGAGGATGCTACTTGGGAGAGCGAGCAGGTGTTGCAGCACCCTGGATTGGTATTGCTTGAGGACAAGCAATTTCAGGAAGGGAGGATTGTAATGTCCCTTTCGAAATAGGATCTCCAGAGAGGAGGCTTAATGGTCTAAATAACCCCGTTAGACTATAGCCAGGGCCAAAAAGGGGTAAACAGGGTTACTAGAGATCATCCCAGACAAAGGTGTTATAATCGAAAAGTGACATTGAGCTAAAAGTGGATAAAAGATATTTTAATCCAACTTGAGAAAAAAATAGAACATATGAGCTAAAATTAGAATTCAACAATGAATTAGGGTTTCAAGCAGCTATAAGAGAAGGTACAATGACCTAATTCATCATTATACAGATTTTGAATTGTCATTGAGGAGAAAGGCGCATCTCATGGGAGATAGCTCAGTGGATTCTAGGAGGAATACACCAGTGGATGATTTTGATGTTGAGAGACACACCCTAGTCATCGGGGAGATCACACAGGACTTCCATCAGTCTTCAGCAATATTTTTACAGAATTTAGTAGCAGGGGCGCACTTGTTCAGGGAGAGGGCACAACTTCTGAGGAGGTTTAGTGGATTGACTTGTCCCATTCAGGGAGAGTTTATAGATTCCCCTCCGACTCATTTGAGAGGTACACCATATGCATCTTTTTCCTAGTTTCTCGTTAGATTCCGACCGGGGAATCATCAGGGACACATTTTTCGGACATTGGGAGTATGACACTTGGGGAGGACACATTCTAGGTTCCCGAGCGATCATCAGATTAGATCCAGGGAAACCCTTCCAACCCTTTTCATAGTAGGCCAGGGTGATCATTTTGAGACACATCTTAGTCGATTCCGACAGTGGAATCACTCCGGAGATATCATAATATATGATTTATAGTCTTTTGTCTCATTTACCAATTGTATACTCAATATATATGTTGTAAACCATTAATCATACACACACATTAGAAGAGTTTCCCAAACTAGCCAAGGCAGGGGCATTACACATAAGACCATCAACATGATTTAAAATGACCACCTCTTTGTCTTCATGTGTAGGAAGAGCAGAGGCTGGGGCGGTTTCAACAGGAGCTTCAAATTTTTCATCACCGAGGCTAGTTCCTTCTTGAACTTCATGAACAAGAGGAGAAAACGGCTAGACAATCTCAAATTCATCATGCAGGAGCAAAGATAATGATGCCTTATCATGTTGTGCTTCATCAGGATTATTTTTCTCTTCATGGGCACACTCTCCCATTACCTCTTCACCACATGAGGCTTGATCCTTAATGCATAGTGATTTGTTTGTCTTTTTTCAAAAGGATATGTCGCATCCAAGGGCTCCTGTAATACTTCTTCACTTCCACAGTTATGGAAAAGAGTATCATTGATGTAGGAGCATCGCTCCATCCCAACAACGCACCAACTAGATAGCACATCAAAGTGCACATTCAAGGAGGGGAGAGGCGCTAGTCCTCTCATTTTGCCCTCATTTTCAAATTTTCAAATTGTTTGTAAGGTTGGAAGAGCCACGCCGATGCCTTTGAGCAGATAGGAGATAGGGTCGCCTTTAATGGCTGACAGGCTGATAAGGTCTAGATCCGATTCGGACTAGATAGCCATTGAATGTAATTCAATGTAATTTATGAGAGTAGGTAGATGGAGGGAAGAGCTCGAGAAGCCCCTCTTTTGTAAGAAGATCTTTGCATCCAAATTCATTAGAACAGATTAGGACAGATTATGAAGTAGAGGAGAGGAGAGAGTCGAGACTCTGTTGCAATCTGAGCTTTGTACACATTGTAATCGGGCATTCTTGTTAATAGAAAAAGAAGTTTTTCCTACCTCTGATTTTTCTAACTATTCATGTGTTTTATGAATGAATGTCATCTCTGTGTTTATGAATGTATGTTGTAGATGTATGAATAGTTTCCATCTGCAGGGATAGATAGAAATTCTTTATCTATGAGTTTGTTGGAATTATTTATGGGCTCTTTAGGCTATGCAAGGAGTGCACAACAAAACATTGGACGTTTTGTAGCCAGCGCAAGGAGTGTGCATCTGAATCTCGAATCGAGTTCAGATAAGAATGTGCCACGAGGGCACACTAGAATAGTTTGCAAACTCAAAAGGAACCTCAGGGTTACTGAACACCTTGGAGGAGAGACTGTGCAGAGGAAGGCACAAAGAGACAAATTGTTGAGGATCTTGTAGAGCTCTCCCATATGGGCATCGAGCAAGTGCAAGGAGTGCACAAAGGAACTATGTTTCGAGTTTAGAGAGAAGAGAACTGTTGAAGGAGAAGACACTTACAGGTTTGTTGAACACTCTAGAGGAAGACCTGTGCAAGGAGTGCACCAGGCCAACACTCAGAAGAAGTGTTGAAAGATAGCCATCTGAAGGCTAGCCAAGCACAAGGAATGTGCTAGAGGTAAAGTGGGTTTCTCTTTACAAGCTCAGGAGGTTGAGCACAAAGTGTGTCAGGTGGGCACCAGAAATCTTCTAAGGAAGAGGAAGGGGCGAGCCCCTTTGGAGATTTGAGTCAATTCGAAAGCTCAAGAAGGATAGCATAACCGGGTGCAAGAATCCTGCAAGGAGTTGCAAAGGTCGGGAAACCCCTTTGAGGTTTCAGAGTGAACAAAGCTCAGTAGGAAAAACGCCATCGAGACCCAAACATCAGGGCTCGCAGGAGGTAGATGGAAGGCCGAGACCTTCGAAACGTTTTTAAATCTTCTAAGTTAGGAAAGAAAATGTAAGCTTAGGAGGTGGAGCGACAGTGGTTGTTGGATCGATCACTATGAAGAATCTGGGTCGTTGGAATCCATGGCCAGACACTTAGGAGAGTGCGCAGGAGGAGATCAGATTTGGGTCATTAGATCTGAGCGCATGGACCAACATCCATTGGATCCAGGTAAGGTGAACACACCTTAACCCTTTGAAGGTGCACAGGAGAGTGAACTCACGAAGTCCCAAAGTTTTGAAATCATTGGAACCATCCATCATCAGGGTGGACATGTGGCAACAGATCCGAGAGTTTGAAGAATCAGACTTTGGAATATTTGCAAGGGGGAGAGTGGAGTTGATCCTAGTCGTTGGCGCTAGGAAGGACACATGGTGAGAGATCAACACTTCSTTGATTCGCAAATCGGAAAATCCCAAGGTAAGGGTTGTAAGAACTCGCGAAGTACGAGTTCRCGAAATTGGTCACAGCCATTGGATCACGGAGGGTTGTGGGTCATTGATCTGAAGCGGGTGGATCCCGGGAGATCGAGAATCGGGAGAAGAGAGGTGAGTAGTCTTCCAACTTCACGAAACGCGAAGTCCTGATTCSCGAACAGGAGATMTGGATTGTTAGATCACGGGGATTCTCGGACCATTGATCTGAGGTGAGCGAAGTTCGGAAGTTCGGACTTCGAGGAAAGGGAGGTGAGCTAACTTTCTACTTCACTAAGCGTGAAGTCCCGAAGCGCTCGAAAGCTTGGCCATWATTCATAACTAGGGGTCACATTGATGAAGGTTAAGGAATGGAGCTAGTGCTAGGCTAAGCTCTAGTTCGGAGTTTRGGGATTAGAAGAGTTAGGGTGACACRCAACAGAACACCCGAAGTCGCGAAGCACCTTTTGGATAGGCRTGTGGTCACATCCARTGGTCATGTGGAAGGAAGCTTAYGCCTAGTGCTTGTTTGCGTGAGCGTAGTTTCACAAAAGGACCTGTGGATTTGTTTTGTGGAGGTTCCAGCAGGGACCCGAAGAGCTGTTCCAGCTCAGAGAATTGAAGATCCTAGACCGGGAGGTCAGGAGAATCCCGCTGAGGTGTGGGCATCTGCGTCACATGGTATCAGAGCCACTTTCTATCTATAAACAACAGGCAGAGGGAGGTAGATTAAATAAGGGTATAGTCTGATATCATCAAGTGGTATCAGAAGTTGTAATTCATCTATATGCAGCAGGTGAAAGAGGAGACAAAGTGTGATTCTCTTCATATGATTGTTGCAAGGCATGCATCAGTCAATAGACATACAAGTGGGTTGTAAGAGAAGTTGGAGACACTCTTTGTTGCAGAGTGGACAACAGTCAGCCAGGTGGCTGAGGACAAAGAAAGAAAAATGGCTACAGGAAACCTGAAAGCTGGTCAAGGAGCAGGATGCCAGCAGAAAACCAAGGCAGATATGGATCTGGAGCTCCTTGAGATAAGAGCAAGAATGGAGCAGCTAGCAATGAAGATGCAACAGGAGTCCAAGGTGCATTGGAGGTATGAGTGGACCTTGAAGAGGAAATTTAAATGGCATATTCAAAAATTGTTGGCCAAAGGACAATGACAGCTGTTGAGAAGGTGGTTGAGGCATGTTGAAAGCCTCAAAGACACAGAGGAAGTGATTCACGTTTGTGGGCCAGAAATTGGAAGAAACCTCGGTGATTATGAGTAGAAGAGATCAGAGAAGGGTCTTAGAAACTGCCAAGAGGGCAGAAGTGGACTTTCAAGTTGCCAGGTGGGCAATGGAAAGAGGTCAATGGTTGATCTCAAAGAGTGCCAGGTGGAAAGTAATGAAAGTTCAGATTGTCAGGTGGGCAATGAGATGTGATTATTGGAGGATCTCGTAGACTGTCAAGAGAGCAAAAGAGAAATACCATATTGCGAGGTGGGAAAGGGAGGAGAGATGAACTCAGAGGCGAGTTCATATCAGCAAGGAGAGCTGACAGAGAAATATCAGAGGAGTATCCTAATCATTGGGGGAATTGAGATATTCCTACCAAGCATCCTAGTTGAGGCTAGAGCATGTGTTGCAGGTACATCAATAAAAGGACAGCTAACAGAGACTGTCATAGAGGAGGAAATGGAGCAGACATCAGAGTCTGCCCCCACAAAACAAGAAGAGAATGAATTCAATATGCTCACTCCATGGGAGAAGGAGTTGGAGATGTTGGAGGATTGGTTGAACAATCCAGAACCAGAAGATGGTTGCTAGCAGACAGTCATGCAGATCGTAGGAGAAGAGCATTCGACAGAATTGCTCAAAAATTTCATCCAGGAAGATGAACAAATGATGACTGCAGTACTAAGGCATGCAGCAAAAAAGGGAGCATAATTCCAATCTGGGGAGTAGCTGGAGGAAGTTGGAAATATGCCAGCATGAGAACTGGCAGAAGAAAATATGTCAGAATGAGAAGTTGAGCAACAGCTCAGTGATGAGACAGCAGAAGAGGAGTCTACAACAGGGTGGCCAGTTAGTGCCACGGGAGATGAATATAGCGGGGGGGATCAGGTTGATTTACCCATTGATAAGGAGGAGATGAAGCAGAGAAGTCTGCATGGAAGAAGAAGCCAGCCAACAGATCAATTGGAAGAGGTGATTGAGGAGATAAGAAGGTCGATGTTGAGTTCAGCGCAAGAATCTGTCATCAGGAAGAATCTGAACAGAGTAGAGTCTTCCATAGAACCAGGGAAGAATAAGCAATAGCAACAGCAAAGTCGTGGAGCAGATGGACAAATCCAAAAGAGAATTTGGGATCGAGGAGGATTTCAACAGAGCTGGGAATCTCATGAGCAGGAGCTCATGAATTTTTCACAGCAGTGGAGTATGATGAAGGAGCATCGCTCCACCCCAGCAACGCGCCAGATAGACAACACATCAAAGCACACATTCAAGGAGGGGAGAGGCACCAACCCTCTCATTTCCCCTCATTTTCAAATTTTAAAATTGTAATTAAATGTTTGTAAGGTTGGAAGAGCCACGTCGAGGCCTTTGAGAAGATAGTAGATAGGGTCGCCTTTAATGGCTGACAGGCTGATAAGGTCTAGATATGATTCGGACTAGATAGCCATTGAATGTAATTCAATGTAATTTATGAGAGTAGGTAGATGGAGGGAAGAGCTTGAGAAGCCCTTCTTTTGTAAAAATATATTTGTGTCCAAATTCATTAGAATAGATTAGGACAGATTAGGAAGTAGACGAGAGTGGAGAGCCAAGACTCGATTGCAGTCTAAGATTTGTACACATTGTAATCAGGGATTCATATTCATAGAAAAAATAGTTTTTCCTGCCTCTGAGTTTTCTAATTGTTCATGTGTTTTATGAATGAATGTCATCTGTGTGTTTATGAATGTATGTTGTATATGTATGAATAGTTTCCATCTGCATGGATAGATAGGAATTATCTATCTGTGAGTTTGCTGGAATTGTTTTTGGGTTCTTTAGGTTGTGCAAGGAGTGCACAACAGAAAGTTGGAGGTTCTGTAGCTAGTGCAAGGAGTGTGCATCTGAATCTTGAATCAATTTTAGAGAAGAACGTGTCAGGAGGGCACACCAGAATGGTTTGCAAACTCAAAAGGAACCTTAGGGTTACTAAACGCCTTGGAGGAGAGATTGTGCAGAGGAAGGCACAGAGAGACAGAATTGTTGAGGATTTTGTAGAGCTCTGCTAGGTGGGCAACGAGCAAGTGCAAGGAGTGCACAAAGGAACTTTGTTTAGAGTTCAAGGAGAAGAGAAGTGTTGGAGGAGAAGACACTTACAGGGTTGTTGAACACTCTGGAGGAAAACTTGTACAAGGAGTGCACCAGTCCAACACTCAAAAGAAGTGTTGAAAGACAACCATCTGAAGGCTAGCCAAGCACAAGGAATGCGCCAGAGGTAAAGTGGGTTTCTTTTTACAAGCTCAGGAGGTTGAAAGAAAAGTGTGTCAGGAGGGCACCATAAATATTCTAAGGAAGAGGAAGGGTTGAGCCCCTTTGGAGATCTAAGTCAGTTCGAAAGCTCAGGAAGGATAGCATAACCACGTGCAAGAATCTTGCAACGAGTTGCAGAGGTCGAGAAACCCCTTTGAGGTTTCAGAGTGAACAAAGCTTAGGAGGGAAAACGCCATCAAGACCCAAACATCAGGGCTCGCGGGAGGTAGATCGAAGGCCAAGACCTTCAAAACATTTTGAAATCTTCCAAGTTAGGGAAGAAAATGTAAGCTCAGGAGGAGGAGCGACAGTGGCAGTTGGATCGAGTACTGTGAATAATCTGGGTTGTTGGAATCCACGTCCAGACACTCCAGAGAGCGTGCAGGAGGAGATCAGCTATGGGCCCTTAGATCTGAGCGTGTGGACCAACAACCGTTGGATCCGAGTAAGGTGAAGGTACCTTAACCCTTTGAAGGTACACAAGAGAGCGGACTCACAAAGTCCTGAAGTTTTGAAATCATCGGAACTGTCCATCGTCAGGGTTGACAGGTGGCAGTAGATCCGAGATTTCAAAGAATCGGACTTCGGAATATTTCCAAGGGGAGAGTGGGGTTGATCCAAGCCGTTGGCGCTAGGAAGGACACGTGGTGAGAGATCAACACTCCATTGATTCGCAGACCGGAAAAGACCGAGGTAAGGGTTGTGAGAACTCGCAAAGTCTGAGTTCGTGAAATTGGTCATAGCCATTGGATCACAGAGGGTTGTGGGTCGTTGATCTGAAGTGGGTGAATCCCAGGAGATCGGGAATCGAGAGAACAGAGGTGAGCAGTCTTCCAACTTCGCGAAACGCGAAGTCCCGATTCGCAAAGGGGAGATCTGAACCGTTAGATCATGGGGAGTCTTAGACCATTGATCTAAGGCAAGTGGAGTTTGAAAGTTCAGACTTCGAGGAAAGGGAGATGAGCTAACTATCGACTTCGCGAAGCGCGAAGTCCCGAAGCGCTCGGAAGCTGGGCTCCAGGTCATAGTTGGGGGTCACATTGATGAAGTTTAAGGAACGTAGCTAGTGCTAGGCTAAGATATAGTTCGAAGTTCGGGGATTAGAAGAATCGGGGTGAATCGCAGCAGAACACCCGAAGTCACAAAGCACCTTTTGGATAGGCCTGTGGTCACAGCCAATGGTCACATGGAAGGAATCTTACGCCTAGTGCTTGTTCATGCGGGCGTAGTTTCACAAAAGGATCTATGGATTTGTTTTGTGGAGGTTCCAGCAGGGACCCGAAGAGTTGTTCCAGCTCAGATAATTGAAGATCCTAGACAGGGAGGTCAACAGAACCCCGCTGAGGTGGGGGCATCTGCGTCAATCATAAATATCTTCAAAAGGTTCACAACTCATAAAGGCTTGGATGTCTTCATCAAGTGGAAGGGAAAACACAATCACTTCATATTCATCGAATGTCTCGTTTAGATCTTTAGCATGCAAATATTCATCTTCAACTTTCCATTCTCCATTCATTGTCTTGTCATCCATAGGAAAACCTTCTTTGCGTAGAGCGTCTTCAAKCTCATGGAAAAAATCTTGCGAATCTTGAGTGGTTGGTGTACAATGCCTGAGAAATTCTTCAACAAGCTTTGTAGAAGACCAGATACTTTTCGGATCACATGAGTGTGTAAGAAAATTCCTTTGACTTGTTTCCAAAGAAGATGAAAAAAAATTCATTAATACATCTTCATGCAATACATTTAGACTTGAGGCATACTTCATGTAATTGACGGCATGGGTGGCTGCTAGAGTTGGGTCACCATTAAACTTGGGGCAATTTTCCCTCCATTCCGTTGGGAAATGGTTTGGATATCTAAGAATATCCTAAACATCAAAAGAGGGATAAACCTTATGGAATGTCCATGGTAAGTCTCGTGAGGCCATGGTTCCAGTACTTAGGGTAATACCTCAATGGAGTCACCAGATGAGCTCAAGGCTCATCAAAGGATGGAAAGGGGGAAAAAGGAAAGGTGGGTTCTTGGAAAGTGGAGTTGTTGGGAAAGCTAAGGGGTAAAGGCTTTGAGAAAGAAGCTTGCCAAAGAGTCATTAGGGTTCAGAAGAGGATTCAAAATCCTCCCCAAAAACAACGCCAAAATGTTATCGCACAAGTTTTAGGTTGGGAAAAACATGATCCAACCACCAACTTAGAGAACACCTACCCATTGTCACCTTGGGCAAGTATTCCCATCACTTTAAAGATGAAAGAATCACCTCAAGGGGGGAATCCCGATGACCTAGGGGTAAATGAGATGGAATTTGACATGTATGAATGGATGCCCCTGGAGGTCAAGTTACTAAGTGCAGAAAAAGGCTTGAATGACGTCTTGGTGGTAGCCAAAGGTTGCCAAGAGGTAAGAGTCCCTGTGAAGAGTGGTGTACATGCTTGAGACACAAGAACAATCCAATATAGATGTACAATGTTAGGTGGACAAGCAAGTTAATCTTGTTGTCCCTAATTGCATAAATAAATAGAGATATATATCAGCAAGAAACTAGTTGTTAAATATGCTAAACAATGACTAGAAGTCCAACAAATGATGCAAGAGATAAACTAAATAAACATTAGTAATACTCAAGTATGAAAAGCATAAGACTTTAGCAATAAAACAAGGTTGTAGTAAACTGTGTTGCAGAGATATTCTGCATCCTTATGGTTGTATAAAACAGGTTGTTACAACAAGAAATTCAACCACCAAAACTTACAAAGAGTCCACCCAAAATATGCGCTAGGCCTAGTAGATTATCTTGGAAAACGTTTAGCAAATTCTAATGGTTGGAAAACAAATTACAAGTGAGTAAAGAAAGATTTTGTTGTAGCCCTAATGGTTGTATATTTTAATGAGCTGTAACTATAAGAAGAATAGGCCAATCAATATGCCCTGGTGGCCTTGACAAGCCCTTAGCATGCAAGAAATAATCCAATTGAAACAACATTAGTATCTCATTAAATCACGTTTACTGAGGCAAAGAATTTATTTCTCCAATGAAAAAATTAGATTAGTGCCTTTAAAATTGGGTGAATGGGGTCTTCAAAACACAAGTTGGATCAACAAGATCCCTCGGGGTGTAAATCCTCTTACTCCCTAGGGTATGCCAACCAACTTAGGGAAAATCTAGGAGGTTGTACACACATGTACTTCTCCTAGCAACCCTTGTTCAAGAATGACTTATAACCTTAATAAGAGGAATCATTAATGAAGGGTGTATCCAACATACTCCTAGGGTTTCCACCAACAATAACCAAGAATGAGCAAGAGAGAACTAACACATGCAGATTTTTTCTTACCAATTCCAGGAAAAGAGATATCAAACGCTAGTTCACCATAAAAATTATCATCCAAGAGCAAAAGAACAATCCTTCAAGAGGTGTACATCACTTCACTTCATCCATTCACCAATATAAAACACCAAAAACCATTTGCAAGAGAGAGAGAGAGATACCAAAAATGCTCAAGTGTAGCGAAAATTTCAGCCATGTATCCTCTCGCAAGAGGGAAAGTTGTTTTTGTTCAAATGAAATAGAGTTGATCTATATTTATACAAAATGTTCTAATCATAGTTTGTCCACTTAGGTTAGGGTAAACACAAAGTAAGGGGACCAAAAACCCCTACTTTTCCCCTTTACAAGAATAATACTAGACAATTCATACTTTGCACATGAAGTAAAACCCTATGTAAGACGTCATCCCTCTAGGGTGATGTTTTGACGCTTCTCCAAGTTGTTGGAGAAAAAGGTGGAGGTCATTGGGAATTCTAGAGCCTCCTCTTCATGTGCCAAGGTATCTTCCTTCAATTTATGCCTCCTCTGGTTAAATCCTGCCAAGTGTCAATGAGCAACAACTCCATCACCACGAAACCCTGGCCCTAGGTGACGTCAAGCCCCAATGAGTGATGTTTTTCCCCTCCTAGGCAATTCATTTGGGTGATAGGGGCTAGGTGAGGTCATCCATGATGTCTTCTAGGCCTCCAAAGGCATGTCTTCTTCATCCATCATGCAGGCCCTAGGCATCCAACCTGTGGTCTTCTTTCCCCATGGAAACCCAAGCTAGGTTTGTTCTCCCAAAACTAGCTACCAAGCAGGGTCCTGCAAAACAAATGGGTACACCCTCCAAAGATCTCAAGTCAAAGATATCATGGAAAGTGAAAACCACATCTGATAAACAAGGCACCTAAACATGTGCATTAAAACTACCTCATCAAAATAAACAAATCCTCAAAGACCGTATACAATTGACCAAGTTTAGGTATGGGAGGGGTGTCATAAAATTCCTATAGGTAGACCAAAACCTTCAAGTAGGGGATTCTCCCAAGGATTCCCCTTCAAGATCATGTAGCGGATGATGAAGTGGATAGGGGGTTGGACTTCATAGGTCAATGGGTTTCATGACATATAAGGGCTTGTATTGTCTCATTTATGGGTGCCTTTGTAGAGGGTGTGTCACACCTTCATTTTCAATGCAAATTTTTTCCAAGCCCACTTATTTTCATTTATTAATTAATTTATGATCCAAACACGTGTGCACTCCCAATAGATAATACAAATCTTGGGGGGGCAATAACACAATGTCACTTGAAAGAAGAGGTCCATAAAGTGCCATAGGGGTAACCATCAAAGCGTTATAATGTGTTTGTTTTAGTCTTTCATTCAAGCGGGATATTTATTATCTATTTGATCTTTTGTAGGTCTTAAATTATTTTAAGAGAAGCAGTTCATCGTTCTCAAGACATGTCTAGGAAAGCATCTAGAAGGTTCAGATTTTAGGATTTTATCTTTTGTCATCCATCATCCCTCTGGACCTTTAGCCCCTTTTTCCCATGAAATGAGGTACATGCCCTTCTTGGGTCACTAAAACCATAAATCCTAGAAGAGGGTAATGTGATGGGAATGTAATGAGAGGAAAGTATTAAGTATGGTCATGAATGGTATGATGACCCCTAAAGGGACCCCCAGTTGCACATTGTCCCCAAACGTTGGCCACTTACTAGGAAACCGATGACACTCACCAAGGTGAAACAGGGTCAAAGGCATAATGTCTAAGCAAGTGTTCTATAATCAAAAGAAGCTTTAATACAACATGCCTAAATGCATCAAATATTAGGGTGATTTCCTACCACAATACCTTACTTATACGGCATGGAGAAAGACCCAAATTTCTTCCAGAAGCTAGCTGGTGTGGTGGATGCCCTGACGATGGATCCAAAATGTGGTGGCAAAGTGGGTTTTGATATGTGAAAGTAGACATTTCTAGTCATGTGGTCTCTCGACACTCCATCTCTGCAACCTCATGGCCTTGAGACATCGCCTCCTTAGTTATCCCTAAAAATTGTGGATAACAGATGGCTTGTACTTGGGGACATGTGTTCGTCGTGGAGTGCATGAGAACCGCGACATCACCTTCTATACCTTTGCCTACACATACTAAGACAACAAACTCTTTAATAGTAGGATGGCTTCGCTCATCCCTTGTCCATATAATAAAAAACCAAAGAAAATGACAACTAATCTAGAAAATAAATTTTTTTAGCATTTCACATATGTATGATGTAAATCAATAATGCAAGTAGAGAAAAATGAAAAATCAAACATGAAATTCAAGTAAACTACCATGAAGAATTAATGTGCAATATGCAAGAAATCAAATGACCTACCTACTTACCTAGGGCCCTAGGGCCTTGAATATCAGGCGATGGGTGATGTCAAGTGAAGTCATATAACCAGTGCAACCCGTTGATCATCTCATCAATGTATTTGCCCATGTGCTTAATTATGTAATACAACAAAGACAAGTTAAGGACATAAAAATCATGAGCATAGATAGTCATAAAATGAATCGTGAAATTAAACTCATGAAGATGGGTGGGAGGGAGCAAATCCTACTAGAAAGAGAAACCGCAATCTTGATGATCTTGGAAGTTTTTCCTAAACTGGTAGCTGCAAGCTTGATCAATCCATCTCTGGAGAGGGCTGCCATTTGTAGAAGACGAATCATCTTCGTCTGCGCACAAAGATTCATTGTTTGTCGAAGACTGGGAGTAGATGATAGATCAGAAGAAGACTGCATGGTTTCTCGGAGCAGAAGACCAGAGGAAAGGGACAAGTTCAGGTCCATAAAAACATCGCCTCTTCACCTGCGAATCTTTGTAAAAATATCCAAAATAAAAATAATTTTTCTTTGTAGAGTGTGCCTCTGATTGCTCTTAGATGGCCATGTCCTGGTACTCTTCCAAAATTGATAATGAAGGTGGATGAGAGTCCTCATACAACAAGTCTGCATCCTCAAAAATATATGCATCACAAGTCCCAAGGGATGACTAAAAATCATCCTGAAAATGCCGCGACATGTCATCCTTAAATAAATCTGTAATCATGTCATCATCAGGCTGCCAAACATATGAGTCATACACGCATGAAAAGTAGTCCTCTGAATATAACAACTCAAACCCCTTTTCTTGAGGGCTACCCTGAATGTCGTAAATGGGGTCTCTATAAAAAATGAGACGACCAAAATCCCACCTGCATCTACCAGTCTATATGAAAATGTCTATACGCTCATCAACCATATCCAAAGGTTCTTTCATAAGACCATCAGCATGATTTAAAATGACCATCTCTTTGTCTTCATGTGTAGGAAGAGAAGAGGTTGGGGCAGTTTCGACAGGATCTTCAAATTCATCATCACTGAGGCTAGTTTCTTCTTCAACTTCGTGAACAAAAGGAGAGCACAGTTGGACAACCTGAACTTCATCAGGTGGAAGCAAATATAATGATGCCTCGGCATGTTGCGCTTCATCAAGATTATTTTTTCTCTTCATGGAATGCTCTTCCATCACCTCTTCACCAGACGAGATTTGATCCTTAATGCAGAGTGTTTTGTTTGTCTTTTTTCAAAAGGATAAGTCACATCCAAGGGATCCTCTAATACTTCTTCACTTCCACAGTTATGGAAAAGAGTATCATCAAGATCTTCAAAAGGGTGACAACTCATAGAGGCTTGGATGTCTTCATCAAGTGGAAGGGAAGACACAATCAGTTCATCTTCATCGAATGTCTCATTTATATCTTCAGCATGCAAATCTTCATCTTCAGTTTTCCATTCTTCATTTATTGTCTCGTCATCCACGGGAAAACCTTCTCTGCGTAGAGCATCTTCAAGCTCATGGAAAACATCTTGCAAATCTTGAGTAGTTGGTCTGCAATGTGGGAGAAATTCTTCAACAAGATATGTAGAAGATCGAATACTTTTTGGATCACATGAGTGTGTAAGAAAATTCATTTGACTTGTTTTGAGAGAAGATGAAAAAATTTTCATTAGTACATCTTCAAGCAATACATTTAAACTTGAGGAATACTTCATGTAATTCAAGGCATGAGTGACTGCTAGGGTTGGGTCACCATTAAAATTGGGGCAATTTTCCCTCCATTATGTTGGGCAATGGTTTGGATATCCAGGAATATCTTGAACATCAATGGTTTGGCTTAACTAGGCACACAAAGTAAAGAGAGACACATTTATTGAGGCTAACATGACATGCATCAGCATTTACAAACAAGAGTGAAGGCATTTTCATCATTTACAGACAAGAGTGAGGGTGTCTACATGGACAACGGAGTAGGTATGTACATTTCTCCATCCTTGCATAGCTTATATGTATTTGAGAGTGTAGGTTTCCACAGCTTGTCATAGTTATAGTAGATGTTTCTGGATATAATTGTGTGAGTGTTTTTTAAACATCCAAAGTTTCAAAAAACCTCACACGGTTATATCCAGAAAAGTCTATTAGAGCTTATATGTGTTACATCTAGCATCATACAAGGCCTTACGTTGGCGCAGTAAGGAATGCCCAAGAGCGGGTCGACACAATCTAGAAGAGAAACATCGCACTCAATAGTATCACAAAAGGATCCAATGGAAAATGTAACAACACATCTTTAATTAAGAAGAAAATGTGGGCCATCCTTGTGAATCCAACCCAATTGATAAGGAAAGGCATGAGCAATAATTATGGACCCAACCCAATTGATAAGGAAAAGAATGAGCAATAGTAGGGAGGCCAAGATGGTGGACAAAATCATGGGCTATTAGGTTCTTTTGGTTGTCATTGTCCAAAATCATGGTAGCTATTTCCTACTTATTTTCGCTGGGTAGGGTGGGTAGAGACACCAAAGATAACTAGTCCTAAACAAAACGAAGAAGCCTGGGGTGGAGGAAATGTCCTCAACAAAAAGAAAAAACCTGTGGTGGAGGAAATGTCCTCAAAGGAACCTGGGTCAAAATCATAAAAAATGTTCTTATTTCCTTATAGCTCGGTTGGAAAACCTGATCTCAATAAAACCCAAAGAATATCAACAACCAATATCATTGCTTTAATACCAATTGGTGAATATTAGAGAGATGATCTAGTCAATAAACAAGAAAACAAATACAAACAAAAACTCAAGAATATAAAATCCATAACACGAATGCATACTTCATTACTTGGTCAAATGCCTCTATATACCAAATACAAAATGCCCTCTTGGACAAACTCAACATTAACACTATACAAAAGTGCACAAAACTGTTCAAGTTGCTTTATTTAGTTATTATATAGTGTTACTAATTCTCGGAGAAGTGCATAGATGAGTACTCTTCATTATAAATCAATACCAAATACTCTTCATTATAGATCAATACCAAATTTCCTTCAACGATTTTTCCAGATCTGTAGCTCAAGATATGAGAGAGAAAGGCCAATAATAGTTGTGTGGATTTATCATCTGTACATTATCATTCTAGTCATCTTTCTATGTGTGGAAATTAAGAGCAAAATATATTTTTCCCATTGAAAACCAAACCAAAATCTGCATAAACCCTATGCACGATCTGAGAGATAATTGTGCATGACAAGGACAAGTAATAGGAAATCCTCAGCAAAGCTTCTATGTTTGTAATCTGCCTCCTCTCAAACTGCTAGAAATTAAATGAAATCCTTGAAACAGTTCATGATAGTACCTAAATGCACAGTCTCTTTAGATGCATATTAAGATTTATATCTATGCAGACTAGGATGCGTGGGAACATAGAACTGGAGAATCGACTAGTGGCTTACTTCAATGGTGTATACTACAGCGACAGTTCTTCCATGATACAACAACTTTTCCTTAAAACGACGACACCATGTATCACGATGCAAACTTCTTCAAATTTATACGGGTTGCAGGCTACACACTGACACGAGTTGTGGGCTTCACATTTGCAATGGCGGCTCCTTCAAATGGTGCCTACAACAACGATGGCTCGAATGATGGCTAGGCGGGGGTTAAGGAAATGGTGGCTCCATTAACTTCTTCAATTGACTAGTGATCGCCTTCATTCCACGTATTATTGTGCGTTCATTTGAATCCTTCACTTCTACAATCATCACACCTCGTTCAACAAGAATAGTAACAATTAACAAGTCCTTGAGTTGAAGACCTTTAGTTGGTTCAACAACGATACCCAAACTATGGAACATAATGGAAGAGTTGGGTATCCCACATGGATATAGAGCAACAGTGCACAGACTTTATGAGAAGGTTAGAGCTAAAATCAAAACAATTGAAGGAATGCTCGAATGTTTTGGTAGTGATATTGGCATTAAACAGGGATGTCCTATATCTCCCACTTTGTTTGGTTTATACATTGATAAGTTGGAAGCCTGGTTGAGCAGGACGGATGGAGAGGGTGTCCATCTAGTAGGGTATGTTGTAGGGTATGTTGTGAAGCTACTTTTATATGCGGATGATCTTATTCTAATTTCAAAAACAACACATGGATTAAAAGATCATCTAAAGGCCTTAGAGCACTTTTGTCAGGAGGTAGGGATGCAAGTGAACATTACCAAGACCAAAATCATGATATTTTCTTTAAATAGAAAAGACAAACCAATCACCTTTCTTTTCGAAGGCAGTCCATTGGAGATAATGAAAGAATACAAATATCTAGGGATTGACTTCCACTATAAGCTCAATTGGGAGACTTGTAGGGAGAAAAGGTTACGGGGAGGGTGGAGAGCCTCATCCTTACTCCAAAATAGGTGCAGAAAAGCAGAACTTTGGGATTGGAAAACCAAAAAAAAAACTCTTCGGTTTGTTGGTTATGTCAGTTGTTCTCTATGGTTCTAAAATATGGGAAAACAACATGTCAACTCGTAGATGGAGACAGCTAGAAAGAATTCAAAAGCAATTAATTACTAGCAATCTCAAAGTTAAAGCCACAGTCCCATATGAAATTATTTTAGCTGAAACGGATACTTTTCCATTGGAGGCGACAACAATAACCAAATTAATAAGTTATTTAAAGAAGGTGTAAAACATGGATAACCAACGCTAGCCCAAGTTAGCTATGGAGGAGTTAGACCGTAGGAAGAAAACTTGGATGAAGCAAAATAAAAAGTGGTTGAGTAAGTGGAATATCAAGTTGCATGAATGTCCTAACACCAAGAAAGAAAGAAAAAAGTTCGTGAATGAAAACTTTAGGACTGCCACGTGGACCAATCACAGTGGGCGTAAAAAAGAATACTACATCAAGGAGTTTAACCCAAATTTTGATCATAGCGAGAAAACATATTTAGGGCCAACTATTAAAGGAAAAGAAAGATTGTTAGTTGCACAGCTGAGGACGGGTTCACATTAACTTAGATGTGAGACCATTAGGTGGAGGGTACCCAAGGAAGTTTGGGAGGAGAGAACTTGCATATTCTGCAATAAGGGTGTGGTGGAGATGGAGTGGCACTTTTCCATGGAATGTGCATCCTACGAGGATATCCATAGTCAGTATGAAAACATCTTAAAAGTCGACAACATGCACCAGCGATTTGACGGGGATAAGATCAACCAGATTGCTAGTCTTCTAGTCAAGATTCAAAGCTGGAGATCTGACATTGAAAAGAGTGTGAAGATGAGTTAGGGTTGTTATTCTCTTGGTCCCTTAGGATGTTCAGCCTCGTGGACATCATTAAAATCAATCAATTAACAAGCAGTCTGTCGAGCTAGGTTGAAAGGCAGACGTCTCGTTTTGGAAGACATGAGTTTTCCATTAAAGGGGCCCCACCTGAGTTTGAAATTCATCTTAAATTCTTAGCGTGGTTTGTGGGTGCCTACACTAAGCCCAGGTTTAAAGGGGTCATTTTTCTGACTCGACCCTGGGTCTCCTCGGTGACAATAAATGGGTCTATTGATTCTTCTGGTTAGAAAAAAATAAAAAATAAAAATATTTCTTTGACAAACCTCTAGTTGGGATAGTGATTTCATCGTCTTATAGAAAGAATTGTCCCATCTTGAACCAAGCCCTCTATACTAGACCAAACTCACCATACAACTAGTGGTCACTTCAAATCTATCAAACCAGAGAAAAAATAGGAAAAACATAGTTTTACTCCTCCCTGAACCACAACTCTGATACTGTGTTACAAAACAATAGAAATAACTAAATTACAAAACCATGTTACAAATACAATAGAACTAACTAAATTACAAAACTCTAGATAAAGTTGAATCAAGCACAAAGTAAGATACACAATAATGAGCTCCTAGGGTGTAGGACAGTCAATGATGGAGTGTACTATTAAGGCACTCCATTATGTGAAGTCATCGATTTGAAACCCCGACTTACCTTGTGTGTTGCGTAAGGGGCATCGGGGGCACACCTAGAGGTTATATTAGTAGCGTTCGGAATAGACCCCGTGTCACACAAGTACAAGCCCGACTAGTTTTTGGTTCTTCTAGTCACAAAAAGAAAGATACACAATAATGTGATATTATGTAAATACATGAGTGTCAATTCATCTTCTTATATCGTATTTGAGAGTGTAATGATTATTCAAAAGATAATATACTTGTCCAAAATCCTAAAAGTTAATAATAGTAGAAAAGGTTATCTTTTAACCTAAATTATTAAGGTGGCTTTATTATAAAGGTAAGTCTTATATTCTAATAAGGCATTCTTAAGAAGATCACAAAAGTTTCATTTAATAAGCATGAGGATTGACCCCTAGATAAACAAAAATAAGTCTTAGAAATATCAAAGGAGAAAGGCAAATCCTCGAAACTTTTCACTTCGGATGTTGAATACATACAACTATTACAAAGCACACAACACCTTGCATGGATGCACTACAAAGAGAACCATAACAACAAAGACAAGTCATGAGAAGAGATAAACCAAGAAGAGCCCAAAACACTAAGTACAACATATACAATGTTTAGGCATAGAGATAAAGTTACTTACCTAGTTCTCAAGAGCTTCAATGAACCATGGACAATAAGAATGTGTACAAAGTTCAAGGACTGAATAATAATATCAAGGTTACCTCACCAAAAGGAAACAAATCTTGTAAATGTATCATGTTAGGTTGTGGGGACATGCAACCCTAAATCAATGTTGTAAATCTCGTCTCAAGGAAAGTATTGGCAAGGGTCTGAAATGTAAATTCTCAGTGACATCGACAAAAAATATCGGAATATCTCGGAAAATGTCGCAAGACCTCAAAAAAATACAAAAATACTCATTTTTTTCGAATTTTTCAAACATCTAAAGCAACAACATCAAATAGACACATTGCTACATAAATATAAAAATACAACTAATAAATAAGATGCATAAGATGTCAAGTGGTCACATATCGTTACTAAACTGAAAATTATGAAACATGTTCATGATAGGATGATACAAAATCACATCAAATGATCAAAATAAATGTATCTCATGAGATGAATCATCATGTGGCATCTAGATACTAAATAGTACATAATAAAATGAAAATGATAGATCATAGGAATCCAAATCATCGATTCCCTCTACCCTTTTACATGTAAAGGGCACCACTCTTCCTCTGGAAGCAATAGGTGATCGTGGAGGTACTTAGGATGAGGTTGGAGTGGAAGCTCCCACTGCTCTAGATGCTCAAGATGAGATGGAAGGTGATGGGGACAAGGTGGAAGGCAAAGTGAGTTTCCTCCTCCCAGTCCCAATGGACCCAATTCCAACTGTAGGTCTGACTCTCCGTAGAGGTGGTGGTGGCATTGGCTGCACTCAAAGATCAATCTCCTCCTCAACCTTTATAACCACTAGAAGTGAAACATCCTCCTCCTCCCCCAAATCATCTACATGCTCCTCCTCCTCCAACCACTCGATTGCCTCCTCCATATCATGCTCCTCAATCTCCACCCTCCATTAACTAGTGGTGTCAATGGCATCCAATGAAATGGCCTCTATGTCAAGTTCTTTGTCAAGATGCTTCATCCACATCCTTAGATTGCAGTAGACATATACCAAGTCATTAAGGCGCTGGGTACCTAACTTGTATGAACATTGAGGGCCATAGTTAGTGATGGTAAATTGTAGTAAATTAAAATTAAAAATTAAAAAATATATGTAAACAATTTAAATTTTGATTGTTGCATTTTTTAACATTTCTAACTTGTTGCGCTTCTTGGAGTGTATCTTTTCAAAGACACTCTAATTGCACCCACACCCTGAAGAAATGCAAGTGACTAAGCACCCAAATGACAAGTTTATGCAGCTCTGGGGGCTTACCACCATAATGTTTCCACCAAGCATATACAATGAATAAAATGAAAGGAGGACAACAAATTATATTTCCATCAAGTAATAAATGTCAAATATAATATATACAAAGGAATAAACAAAATTTGAAATTGAAACTTACTTGGCATCCTTGTGGTCCAATCTTGGACAGCCATATCATAGCCCAAAATCTCGAATGTCATCCTATAAATCTCATTCTATTTAGAAATCTTTGAGCGTTCAACTGGAGTCAACACTAGAACACATTGGAGAAAACCATCAATGACCTCACCATCAAAATTAAATTCACAAGCATAAGCGAATGCAGGGTTGAGGTAGATCTTTGTTGCATGAATGGGACGATGGAGAGTCTTATTCCATCGCTCATCAATCACACCTGATATCTAAGCTCTCTTGGTGAGTCCTTCCTCCCCCTTGTCATCATAGCATTGGTAGATAGCTTCCTTGGCTCTATCCATGCCCTCATACAAGTATCCTATTGTGGGCTTCTCACCATCAACCAATCGAAGAAACTTTTCCAAAGGTTCACTAATGATACATACCTCACCTACTCCACTCTAGAATCGCTAGTCATGTCCCACAAGTTAGGCTACGACTTTCCCATCTTATTTGGTACTATAGACACAAGCAACCCACTCATCAAAAAGAAACATTCTTTGTAACTCCAAC
>ML801554.1:21097-37419 GCA_009831015.1 Picea engelmannii | reverse complement strand
CGCCCTTCCCATCAGTCCACTCAAATGACATCATGATGCATCTGGTGGTCTTCCATGTTTCCCTGAGTTGAGCTAATATTTGTGTGCAATCGACCTTTTCCATTTGAAGGAGACGCCCTCTCAAATCATGATAGGAAGGGCCCCTATACCTTGGGTCAACAATAGCAGCAACTTCAAACATGGAATGGTAGAAGGGGTTCTTGGAAATGTTAAAAGATATATCACTCCAAAGAAAACATTTGGCCACAAGCTTGTTGGCCTCCTCTTTTGTTTTAATCAATGACCGAATAAAAGGTTTCCCCCCGGGTGTTGACCTCAACACAAAGAAAGGTGAGGTTGATGAGCAGACTACAAAAGTTGAGGGCCCTATGGCTGAGGAGTGGGATTGTGCCCCACCCCCCCACATGCACTTGTTCCAATGTTTCTACCTGCAAGTTCATTTTTGTGAGCCTCCTTTGCATCCTTCTTATTAGTCATCTCAATGATTGATTGGTTTGCAATATGCATAATTTTTGGGTTAGTTTTTTCACAAGCATCCACATCAAACCCACTAATTTTGGAAAGGCGGTATTTCAAGTGGCTAATTCCTCCATAAAAAAATTTGCCGCAAATATTGCATGTCAATATTTGTCTATTGGGAAGTTCTACTAGTTCACCATACACCCACATTGGATCCAAGGGCTCCAACATTTTGTTTAGTTTAAAATCTTAAACCTATGGCACAAAAAAAATCAAAATAAACACATGATAATGCAAAGCTTAAATAATGAGAGCTAGATGAATGTGGAATGAATGAATATTCCATTCAAAAACAACAAGAAGAGGCACATTGCAAACCCTAGCCTAAGTCTAGAAAAACAAACAAATGAAAGAAAAACGTTTTATACATACTTGAAAATCTTGATGGTTTGAATCCCCACTCGATCTCTCCGCTAATGGAAAAAAGATCCTTGGATTTCTCCTTCTTGGAAAAATGCACAAGGTCCTCTCATACCTCTCTAGCTCTCTCACTCTTGCAATCAAAAAATGAAGTAAAAAAAAAAAACACCTGCAACCTTAAAACCCATTTTCGACGCACTTTTTCATGATTTCTAGTAGCATGGTGATATTTTGGGTTGACTCGCAATATATTCAGAGTGTATCACGATATAATTGTTGTATCAATATATTTTCAAAATATCGGAAATATCGTGATGCTTTAAATCCAATATATCAGGCAAGGTTTAACTCAACGATATATCCAATGAATTCAATATATCACCAAGATTTACAACACTACCATAAATTATATCTATAACATTATGGGACACCCTTGTATTCTTTTTCTTTTTAACCAAGAGATCATGAGACAAGGAATTATCTGAATATAAAAGAAAGGCTCACTAAGAAGTGTAACATCATTAAGGTACTTATAGAGCCAGAGCATAAAGATACCATCATAGGCACACGACACAATCCAAGAGAACTATGGACGAAGAAAGGACTCAAACCATGAATATATATATCCAAGGAGAGACATCAATGTGTATTATAAAATCCAAAAGAAAATCTTTGAAAAGGTATGTAGATTGATAAAAGACAAAAGAGGAAGGGTCAAAAGGAGGTTCAAGAGCACCCGAAGAAGCCCACCTCTGAGATCCCAAAAATCAAAAGATAAAAAATATTAAGGACTTAACTTCTTAGAAAAGAATCTTACCCAGGAAAAGAGATGCTTAAGGAAGATCTATGCATTCTTTGGATATTTGTTGAATGTGAAATACGAGTATAATCTCTCCACTATAAAAGTATGAAAAAATAATGCTTAGATTTACAAGTTTTTATACTAGTTGATTTGGATTTATTAGAAAAGGAAATGAAAGAAGCAATATAAAAAAGAACCCTCACACAAATATATCACAAAGAACCTAGTAATATAGCTAAACTCTAATTCAATTAATGAATGAAAACTAGCAAACAGAGTAAAATGCAGAGTTACATGACTAGCTAAATTGTGGTAGCCTATCATTCTCTTCCATGACATTTGCAAGTACATTTGTTGATTATGTATTGGCATTCATACATGTATGCAATTCTTCTCCAATAGGAACCAATGCTTGATAATCATCTTGCATCATCTATGCAATGAATTTTGGGACATGACACTCATTGATGGAGTGCACTATGAACTCATGATAATTGCACCACATTATAGCTTGCAATTGTGAATTCGTAGCTTCTTGATGTTGGTTTGCAAGTTAGGTTTGTCACCGTTGTGGGTGTGGTCATTGGTATTCTCAGCATTGAAGATGTTTCCCCAATTTCCTCTTATTATGTTGTGGTTATTGTCATCAAAGCCTCATATTAGTTGGTGTGGAAACTTGCATTTGTTTGTGATCTATGAACTTTTGATCTGGACATTCTATAGGTAAGTTCTATGGAAATTGACAACCATTCTTGGAGTTATATTTTTCTTCCACTTTGGTAGCAAAAGAATATGCATCTCCTAGAAAACCAACATTCAAGAAACCAAGCTCATTCTGGGTATATTTTTACAAACCTACTTTATGCTTCAATATTTTCAATATCTCAAGGTTATGAATAGACATTTATGGAATTCAGATGTGCACTTCAATATAGATTGGCTAAGAATCTTAGGTAATTGTTGCAATTGTATATGATAGTCTTCCAAGAATATGGCTAGAAAGTTCCTCCCGAAGAGCTCTAAACTTATTCTATTGAATAACAAGTTCTTGGCAAGCATCTTGGCATCACTGCACATGATATGCTTCCCACCAGCAAGGAGCATTTGGTGAGAACTTGAGAGTAGCAAAATAAATCTTTTCTTCATCGTCAAGGTGAATCATCGTAAAGTGCACCATTGGTTACCAATCTTCAAGTGATTTAGCATCAATTCCACCTTTGAACAACGAAATACAAAGCCAATCTATACTTTGAGTGGGCTATGGCCAACAAATGAATATTGTGGTTCATTACCATTCTAAGAGGTCAATGGTGCCAAGAGATTAAGACACATCATTAATAGAGAAAATTGGCCATACAATTCTTCACACTACTTCTATAAATCCTTGTATGTGAGCTTTCAAAGTTTTGAAAGGGTGTCATGTTCACTGGGAGGGGAGGGATGTTGATTCGTATCCATTAGGGAATGGCTGTGCTCGGAAGGAACGTTGTCTAAAGGAGTCATAAACTCAACTTTATGCTTTCTGTATGAAAACCTAGTCCTAAGGGGCATGTAATGCTAATGTCTTATGTGCTTTGATACCAATTATCTATGCACCCAAGTGAAGGCACAAGGGGAAACACCAAAATTCAAGAGAATACCAGGGTTATAAATAAGAGATGTAACAAGATGCACACACAGAGAGCCAAATAAGATTTATCATCAAAGATAAACTTTTATTACAGAACCATAATTTTACATATATACACTTACTATAGGAATGTATCTCTAGGACTATAAAGCGAAGGCACATTGTGAGTCAATACCTACTCAAACCTATGAAGCCTATGTCTTGTAATCTATTCAACTGTGCTAGACCTCTGTAACAAACTCTTCTCTACCTATATTCTCTCTCCTTTATTACATCTTTACAAAGAGAAGTAAGTGTGGACAAAAAGTCATGACATGTGAATCTCCAGTTGCCCAACTGTTAGGAAAACAATTGTTGAGTTGGCTGAACTTCTAGCCATGATGGTTGATATGCTAGTGCAAATCTAGAGCGTGGGCTTTTGGTTTCTTTGGACCTACAAAGGTAGTTTGCAACTGGCTGAAAGTTTCACAAAGGAAGTTTGCAGAAGTTGTTAAAGAGAGAACATGTTGGCTGCGGAGGATGTACGAAACCCACAAGGTGCACATCTGCAAAGGAGATCTGTGGGACCCACAAAAAGGGTTTGCAAGTTGTGGTCAAAGTGATGATGCCAAGGATACTCTTACAGATAATACAATGATGCTCTTATAGATAATACAACAAAAGTTGCAGTTGTAGGTGTAATGAACATAAATTACATTATTCGTTATAATACTGATTATGACCTAAGGGTTGTGTCCCTTAGCATGAACATGTCTCTTGAGCACGATATAAGGAGTCTTCTTGACTAGCTTCCAATCATCATGGTATCATTCATTCTTATAAAATATTATTTCTGTCCCTTTGTACATATATTATGGGCTCCTGTCCCTTCTTTATGTGATGGATCAATTAATGCACCGTTAGGTTCATTACAGCAGGTCATTAGATGATACCTGGAAATTAAGTCTGCAGTTGAAACTTACAGAAGCTGTAAAGCACCTGCAAAGTGAATGAAGATTGCAGAAGCCTTTGAACCAGCCTCGACTCTGATCATTAGACTATAAGATTTTGATATAAATAACTGGCAAGACTATTCTTAGTTTGTAGTAGGCCTTTTTGTTATTAAAGGACATAAAGAAAACAAAAACCACACAAAATGATAAGAAACCACGGGAAAGAATTAATAAGAAACTTATGATTAAAAAAAAGAGAAAAAGGATCTGCTAGAAATGTTATGTCAGTAAGTGTTGTATGTATGAAATTACAATGTTCAATTTATCATTTATGTAAAGATTGTCCTTATTATGACTTGGAACGAATGGGCAATTTGGGTTTGAATTTATTACAAATCCAGACAGCATTACTTCCATGCACTTAGTTGACAACAGCTAGATATGATAGTCTCCAAGCCCAAACTGAATAGGAGCCAAGTATAGAATATCTCAATGATAACATCAATCTCTTTCTTCCCATCATTAATTAGCCTTGACTGTTTTTATATAGTACTTCCGGTGATGATATTTGTTGTAGAAATTGGATGAGTATGATAATTCGCTTATTTTCATTCTAAAGTGGTTACTGCTAAATACCATTGTGAAGTGGAAAACCATCGTCATTCAAATTTCACTACAGGATTTTCCTTGAGTGCATTTACAATAATTTGGTTTGTGGTTTCTAATTTTAAAATCAGATAGAAAGTATATAAGACCATAAAAAATAATACTATGGATCCATGGCTCTCAAATCATCACCTTTTGCATTACTACTTGCAGAATTAAATTTCAGACATACTCCCTCTGTTTCATTTCAAACAACATTTAAGATATCATTTTTGGACAAGGCTTGATTCCTGACCACAAGTGGTAGAAACAGGAAGACAATCAATACCATCTGCCTCCATTGCTTGTAGACCTTAGAGGATGGTGAAGCTTCAGCAAGCCTACAGAAAACAAATGCTGGGAGGAAGAAACAGTTCGTATTAGAAATGTAGTCATTGTATGTTTACATTTCAACCAAACTATCTATATGTAGAAACAGACTCTATATATCTGCAAAAAACTCAGGCAAGCTTGTTGAGCTGTGATTAAATTATTTTTTCAAAAAACATATAATTATTGCAAACCTGCTTGGTATTTTGTCTAGGCAAGTGCAATCATATGTACTTAAATAAACATGCAGCAAAATTTTTATGTAATGGTAAATCATCTATAGGTAGAAGTTAGAACTAATTAGTGTGATTGGACTTACCTATTACACAGATTTTTCTTATCCATCTTCTATAGAAGATTTACCCAAAAGTGCCAATGATTCCTCAAGTTCTCTGATCTTGAGAGAAAGTCGAGACTTTTGTTGTTCAAGCAGATTTATTCGTTCCTGCACTGATTGAAGAGTCAATGTACAAATTTCATGCATAAACAGGAGACCAAAAGTATGACATTAGAAGATAAAGTTCGTCTACTTTAACATGATTTTAATTCACTTACTAGGCTTGTGTTTCAATTACATAACCAGTAACATATTAGCTTATCCTATTGTAAAGGGAAGCTTCTTCTAGCATAAGCATTCCATTGAAGATATTTTCTAATCAATGTCAAGCAATCTCAAATATTGCAATCTTACACAAAGCATAAAGGCAGAGGGCCTAAATGGTATGAAATATGTAAGTTTAGCAGATGAATATCTCAAGATCCATCATTTGTTTTATTGTACATTCATATTCTGCTGGGAAAGGAAAAAGGAGATTTCATCTAATTGTGGAGCTTCCCCAACTCAGAGTGAAACTGCATATGGCTGGAAGATTAGAATGAGTTGACCCCTACATTCAAACTAGTTTTGAAAACACAGTTTAGCAACCTTGCATTTTATCTAATGGATACCTGTAAGGCCTATGACGTCGAGCTTGGGTGCGCGCTCTTCCACCACAGACCGAAACGGAGGAGATCGGGCAGGAAGGATGCTCGATGCAAATGAGGAGACCAAAGTCTTCATATAGGGGAGAGTTGGGGTACCTTGTGCATGCGACGTGCCAAGGGGTGACTCCACCCAAGATGCCTTGCGACACAAGTCAGATAATGGACAATTTGATGAAGGGTTGAGGGCATGACTTGGGTACTTCACCAACGAAGAAAAATCGGCTAAGGCATGGGAGGCACACTTAGGAGAGTCGGCCCGACTCACCTAAGGGGCGCATGCACCCAAGACAACAAATCAGTTACATGGATGGGGCACACCGGTCCAAGAGGCATGTCAGTTGATGGGTGCGCGGGCTAGATGGATGCACTAGGTCCATGAAGGGGCACGACGGTCGGTTGAGTGTGATGATTCGTGAAGGGGAATGACACACCCAAGAGACATGACGTATCGCACAAATGACCCTTGGAGTCCATATAAGAGCAAGGGCGCACAACCAAAGAAGACAGCTTGGCAGAACTTGGCAGAAAAGGAGAGCAAGAGAGCATTGTGGTTCTGAGGCAAATGAAGAGGGCAAGCTCCCTCAAGGAGCCAACTTGCTCCACATGGGAGGACTTGTGTTGTCTTGAGGAGGATTCAATGGACAGAGATGCGCGAGCTTCTCTTGGGCTGATTTTGGGGAAGTTTGGAAACGCAGGTCTGTTGGAGGCATGTGTGAGGCAAAGCCAAAATCTGTGAAGTTTGCATAAACGAAGAGAAAACAATTCTGCGATTGAGGACACGTCTAAGGTGCACCACAAGTGGTTGTGGAGACAGTTACAACAAAGAGTCTTGGTGTGATGGATATGTTCATGAGTATCTTTGTGAGGTGAGGCGAGTTGTTTGACACTGTTGAAGTTGTAAACCGAGTTGGTAGTGCTCATGTTGTAATTGTTCTGCAATAACAAAGACTTAGCCAGGTGTTAGGGACAGTTTGTGTCGCCCACACTATATCTAGGTTTTTCTTGTTTGTTTCACTGTTGTTCTCTTGACTTCTCATGTTCATGGATGTATGCTTAAATATGACTAAGTGTTAAAGTTGTTAAAGAATGTCTAAGTATACAAGAGTTGCACTAGAGTAGGAGTGTGACTCGCCAGTAGCCTAGAATGGAGTATCAGTATGCTCTAGGTGAAGAGGTGTAGTCCAAATGAAGTATCCTTGGTTTTACCAAGCAACCAAGTGAGAAACATCGTGGTGTTGCACGCCCTCAAGAGGTGTACGATCGTAAGGCACACTGTGGGGACATGATAGATGGTATTACAGCAAACTTTGAAGGCAGTTTGTTGCGAAGGAAGTTCAATGGGAACATTCACAGACTTGGTGAATGGTTCGGTGCAGCGAACTTGTTCATCGTAAACTTTGCATCAGACTTACAGGAGAGGTTCGGTTGACCATGTGATGGGAAGGGTGATTTGGGCACACATCTTGTGTAGACCGAGAGCATAGTTTGTGGTGAAACGAAGCACTTGGATAGGGTGGGTGACCGCAAATCTCATCACGGAGTTCATCTCAAAACTTGTCACAGACTTGATTACAGAGGCAGACTTGTTTGGTTTGATTCGTGATGAAACTCAGTGCCAGACCTGTTGTGCACACCTTGGAGAGCCCAGACACAGAGTTCGTTGGGAAAACTGAGCACTTGGGCAAGGCAAATGAACGTCGGAGTTGCCGGACGACTTTTCGCAAACCTAACTACAAAAGTGATTGTCGTCATCCTTATACACACTTGCAAACGTGGAAAAAGTCTCAATCCGCTTAGTGTGTCCTCGCAGACACAATGCCTAAGTTCAAGCCCACTGTCACCTTGACTTGAACTTCTTCCGTCAAGGCTTACTCCTAGGGACGCCAAGGCGCGTAGACCCTAGTTACTATGTGAGTTATTAAGTGGGTTCTAGGAGTTAATTTTAATTTGTTAAAGGTAGGGGGAAGCTAGCCTATATGAGAGGCAACAATGCAATGCAAACCTTTAATGCAAAAGCAACCCTTTACCTAAGTCAACTATAACAAGTGCCTAAGGTTGGGCAATGGGGATAATTAAGTTACAAGAAAGATCTAAAGAAAGCAAAGAATAACTTTACAAATTAGATGAGATACAAAAGAATTATGACAACTATCAACAAATAAAGAATATCTAGATGTTACAAAAATATACAAAGATACAATTATTTACAAATGAAGTGAGATAAGCACTAGTTAGATCTACTACAATAGTGAAGCAAAGATGAACTAACTCTTAATGGATTTTGCAGATAAGAAAAAGAAAGAGCTCAAAGATGCATTCACCACTAACACACGACTTGCAACCCAAGCTTGAAGTGCCCCAAACAAAGGTGCGCAACTTCAAGCGGATAGTTGAAGGACAAGTGCGCAACTCAAGAGGAACCAAAAGATGAAAGTAAATCCACCAATGGGCACTAGTGTGCAACTCAAAAGATGAAATAACTTGAAAGAAAAGCCTCCACGGGAACTAGTGCGCAACTTCAAGGATGAAACATTCAATCACAACAATGCTCAATTAAAATGCTTGAAAGATAACTTGAAGTAAAAGTTGCAGAAAGTAAAAGAGCATAAACAAATTAGATTGGATTATGAAGTTAAGCCTTAGGTTGTTGTGAGTAAATTTTAGAGTTGAAATTAGGAGAAGTGAAGTTTCACTCCTAGATTAGGTGACTTCCCCAATACTCCTACCACTTTGGCCAAAAGGATTGTTGGGTGCTCAATAAGCAAGACAAACAAGGCCTTCCCCTAGCTCCACAGGTCAACCTGGAAAACTTGGGCGCTCAACAAGGGGGACACCTAGTGCCGTGAGATCATCCTTGATCTAGCACCCCAAGTAGCCTCCACAAGCCTCATTTTTGGTGGCGAAAGTTGTATCAGTAGAGGGTATCTAATTAGGCTAAGTAAATTGATTCCCCTAGAGCCTAAAGTAGATTGATTTAACAATTACTTCTATTTAGAGCTTGAGCAAATGAAATAACAAGTGCTTAAGTAAAATGTATAAGAAAATATATGCCTCCAAGGACTTAAGAAAAATTGCAAATAAAGGAAATGCTTCTAACTATTGAGATATTCACATGAACTTGAAAAGAAAAACTAGAAGCATAAACCATAAACCATTTAACTACCTAGCATGCTAAACTATCCTTACGATACTGCATGGGTGGCTAAGCCAATCCTCTTTGCAGGGTGTAGGCAAAAGAATGAATAAAGAAAACAACTTGACTTGAAAAGAAACCAGGTAAACCTAGCCACACAACCTTGTCTTAAGGACAAGTGGGGTAACAAGATGAAAACTAAAAACAAAAAATAAACTTCTAAATCCTAGCCTTACGATTTAGCATGGGTGGCAAAGCCAAGCCTCTTTGCTAGATGTAGGCAAACATAAATAAAAAAGCAGAAATTTTATTTTTTAGAGAAGTGCAAGCCCAAGAGACTCTCTTTGGGCTTGTTTACAACGAAAGAAGAAGGAAGAGTTGGGAAGATAGTACCCCAACTTAGGAGGTTTTTCTTTGACGTTTTAGGGCCCCAAATGGGATGTAACACCTCCTTTTTTATTCAAATCTCAAAAAAAACAACAAACAAAACTTGTTGGAAGAGCTGCAAAAAAAAACAAAATCTACAAGTATTTTTTGTTAGTTAAAACAAAAAATTTATGTGTAAAAATCAGCAAGTATAATATGTTGAAATGAATTATTCTAAGATGTTAGAATGCCAAAAACAACATGGAAATTTACAAGAATATTTAGAGGTTGTAAGTAGGTGAAATGAAAGATTCTCAGATCTGAAATCTATCCACAAAACCCTTACGTAACCTGCAAATCTTGTGAAAAAAACTACAGAAAAAGAGAGGATGTGAGTAGATCTAAATGAGAAAACAAAATATTTTTCTTAATCCAAATAAATGCTCACTAGATCTATAATAAGACTATCACAGAACTATCCAAGCAAAATACTTTGCTTGGAGTTCCTACTCTAGATCTATAACCAAAACATCAATAAGAAAGAAAACCAAAACAAGATCACCTCAATAGTTGCAAGATGGGACAAAGAAGACTCTCAACACCATGGATCCTCCAAAGATTTCTTTATTACAATAGAAGCAAGCTTGAGCAAACACTTGCCACAAGCTTGAGAAGAAAGAATGAGAACAAGGAGAGAGAGAGAGAGAGAGAGGACTAGGAGAGATTTTGGCATAGTAACAATAGCTGAGAGTAGATGTGTCAAATGAGGGAGGCGAGGCTTTGTTTTATACTTGGAATCCAAGAGTGACCCCTCTTGGATGAGCTCCAAGTGTCATTCACCCAAAAGAACTCACCATTTCAAGGAGGGCGCACTTTTAGGGTTTTAGTCATCTAGGATTTGTGAGGGGTGAGTGAGGGGAAAGGGGAATACCTTTTTGACATAGTCCAACAGAAAATTAGACTAAGGGGGGCACACTTATGGAGAAAGGGGTTTTCTTCCTTTAATTTTTCACTTTTCATGACTTTCTAACCAAGGAGAGCGCAACTTCCCTAGAGGGTTTGATGGAATGAGGTGATGGCTAAGTGAGGGAGTGAAATTAAGTTAGGCACGGTGTTTCACTAACTTAGGAAAGGGGTTAGGTATCATCTCCCACTCTTTCTCTAACCTTTTTGCTCATTGTTACAAAAAATTGACATTTTGACTTTGTCAATTAAGCAATTAAATTGCTAACTCAAGACTGACTTGGACTCCTCATGGACAATGACATAGCAAAACTTGTCCAATTCAGCTAAAACTTGGTCCAAGGGTGTAGGCGGTCTCATTCCATTTCTTTTGAGTACTCACACCCCTATCAAAAATCACAAGGACCTAGTTTTTACATTTTTACATAAAAAATAATTAAAATTACCATTAATTGGGTAATTTTAAAAAATTAAAAAAAAAAAAACTACTTAGACTTGAGAGAATTCCACAAGACTCTAGGAGATGTCTAGCATGGTCATTTACAATATTCCTAGACCCTATTCACCCATAGGGCTCGATCATTAGAATGTCTTTCACCACTTTCGAGGATTATTGTGGGAGTGAAAAACTCATGGTAATTAAAAAGACTGGTTAGGCCAAATTAATTACCTAAGGAAAAAAAACACTCGATGAAAGGACTTCCCTAATGATAAAATCCTAGGCAACTAACCTACAATATGATCCACGCAAACCCATTACATTATTATCCCACGCAGGAGAGCGGAAATTCCAATTACAAAAAGAAGTGTCGGGGGAAAAATTGCCTTATAGAACCAGTAAGTCTTCAAACTTTGGTGCACCATCAAGTACATAGCTTCATGGCACATGGAGTTGACCCCCTAGTTGAAATAGGAGGTCAACATCTGGCTCCACATGGGGACGTGTGTTTGATCTTTCTTTGGGAAGGAGAGCATGCGAGAATTCAGAATCTACAAAACAGAGTGCTCACCAATACCCAACATAAATACATGTATAAACAAATAAATAAATGAAATGCTATAAACAATAATCACATGAAAGAAATTACTATTGTATAACAATTACAAAAATGAAACTATGATACAATGAATAACTTAAGTAACATAATTACATAATGAAATGAAATAATACAAAACTTGAAATAAAGGAGAAGGGTTAGAAATACGTTACAAAGGGTGTCCCTTTGGACACCAAGTTGCCATGTGAAAAATTACTTCAAGGGGGAGTCCTCTCACTAGCATGTTTGACTTTATGTTGTCCCACTGGATGAGATGAGTTGCTAGAAGACTGATACACTTTATCATGATTTTTGTTGTTCTCATGTGAATCCCTATTTCTAGCCTTAGGCCACTTGGGATAATCCCCCTTAAAAAATTTATGATGATCTTGCATGGGTGTCAAGTGAAAAGATTTTGAACTTAGTTTTTCCTTGAAAGGCTTGGCATACCTCTTCATAGGGATGATATATCTCACATTATCATTATTAACCTTATCATCCTTATGATTTTCCATCAGATTTGCATCACACATTCTTCCTTTGATTTTCCCAATTTCTAAAAAATAAGGAGGGTGTGGCCCAAGAATTCCATCTGATTCTTTTTGACATCTAACTGATTCCTCTRATGACTGGTGAGCTGATGACACATTTTCAACTGAAAAATCCAACTCTGTTTCTAATTCTGAAGGAGTCAAATCATTATTTATTTTATCCAAATCTTCCTCGAGAAAAATCCCATCAAAAGAATCCATGGTGTCCCAAACACTACAAATGTTTGGGGGTTCATCTTTAAGTTCCATCTTGGTAGATGTTAGAGAAGTAGACWCTATCTCATAACATCCCATCTCTAGTTCACGATACACAATATTATATGTGGGATTCCTAGGATCTTCAACATGGTACTTTCTTTCCAACTCCCTGTTTAATCTAAACATGGAACCATTTGGAGTTGGAATGGTGGCATCAGTTAAATCCATTACCACCTAAATCTGCAGCTATCTTCCTTGATAGCAACATACCCCAAGCATCAAGTACATCAATTACAACAATGTCCATCTCTATCATGATGTCTGGAAATGCAACTAAGTGTACTTGTAAGCCCTTAATCAAACCATGCACCTTAATTGTTTTGCTATCCATGGCACAAATGTTATGATAAGGTCTAGATATCCTTAAGTTCAATTGTTCCTTTACTTTCTTAGTCATAACATTTGAGCTAGCTCCTAAGTCAAGCATGCAATTGTGAAGAATGAAATCATTCATGAGCAAAGAGAGAAAAAATGGTCTATTCTTTTCATTTCCCCTATCCATATTTTGCAAAATAACAAGTGCATCCTGGTAAGCTACTGTTGGTGGAATGTCAACATTGTTTTGAGAAGCATTTTCTATAGCTTTGAGTAACTTCTCCCTTTGAGAAGGAATCTTCACTATTTCTAACACAGGTACCAACATATTTGCATTATTTAGCCACCCTCCTAAGTCAATATTTAAATCTGCACTTGTGTGAACCATTGTTTTAGGAGGGGGAGGAGGAATTCCTAAAATACTTCATTGAGGCCTATCCTGATTCTTGTTTCCATTCCTTTGATAAGTAATGCCTCTATATCTATCCATTTCTGATACTTGTTGTGGAATGGGCTTAGGACCAAACTTTTTTGTTGCCTTATCTACCACATTATTCATACAATTTACCCCCACTATGCTCCATCAAATCCATCCATTCATACATGCCAACATTATACTCATGACCAAACATATTTACTTGTTCATTTTCTAGTCTATAAGGTCCCATTTCACTACAAACTTGAAGAAAGACTTGGCAAGTTGATTTCTAATGAAACAGTCCACAAGGTCTACAATAAGGAATAGCTTGGTGATCAACCAAGTTAGTGGATTCGAAAGGATTTGGTGGCCTTTGATCTTGGGGAGGAGGTCTCTTTGGCCATTTATCATTTAGCCTATGTTGGGGCCTACTAGATTGAGCCCTTTCCATGGCTATCAACCTGTTTTGCATGGCATTCATTTGACTAGCATGCTCTCTCATTTGATTGGCTTGGTTAATCTCCATTTGTTTAATTAGTTGAGTGAGTTCCTTAATGCCATCATTAGAAGACTCCTGATTTTCAATTTTCTTTTTCTTCTCCTCATAAGGTTGGGAAGAAGTTCCTCTAGAAAAACCAGGAATATTAGACCTCCTAGCATCCTGCATATTTTTCTATATTCTTACTGCATAATTATGTGCATCCACAAGAGTTTGTGGATCCTTATCCTTTAGTTGATATCTGATTTCTCCCTCAAAGGCTTCCATATAATGAATTAATATTGATGTTGGAGGAGGCTTAATAGATGTAGGGAGACATTCACCAAGTCATTAAACTTTTTGTTGAATTCTTCCATGGTGTCATTTTTTTTTTCTGACTTTTGCTAAGGGTAGCTAGTAAAAATCTGTTCTCTTTTTTATCACCCCACCTTTCTCTAAAAGCCTGAAAATTTTCGGCTAGGGTGCTAAACTTGTTAGGATCCTGATCTGAAAACCATTCAACAACATCCCCCTCTAAAGAAAATACAAACAGAGTCATCTTCACATCCTCTTCATCATGACCATGACACCACTTGAAGATACACAATTCAAAATTCCAAATGTGAGAGTGGGCCCTAACAACATTGTTTCCCTGAAAACAAGGCAACTTTTCAATAGCTTTGTCAGGAATTGTGTGAGGAGCACCTTGAATGGCTGAAAAATTCAAAGGCCTTAGTAAAGTACTCATGATTAAGTTAGGATTAGTTGTTGTAGTATTAACAGTTGGTTGATTATTTTGTTCAAACAAGAATTGGATATCAAAGACTACTTCTTCTCCAAGACTTTCAAGTAGCCTACGAGGAGCAAGGCGATTTAGTCTCCTCCTATAAACCTTTCCAGGTTCAGGAAAAGAGTAAACCAATCCTTTTGAAGTGCTCCTCGTAGTATACTTCAAAGACTTTTCCAATGGAGTCGCCACTTGGAGAGTAAGCAAACAATGAAAAACCAACCCAAGTTAAAAAATTTAGGGAGCAAATTTATTGCTTAGTTTTAAAAGAATAAATTAAGTTAAGTCGTTTTAGACCAACGATAAAGGACGTATCCCCGACAATGGCGCCAAAGATGTTGCCGTCCTTATACACACTTGCAAACGTGGAAAGAGTCTCAATCCACTTAGTGTGTCCTCGGACGCACAATGCCTAAGTTCAAGCCCACTGTCATCTCAACTTGAACTTCTTCCGTCTAGGCTTACTCCTAGGGAAGCCAAGGGGGGTAGACCCTAGTTACTATGTGAGTTATTAGGTGGGTTCTAGGAGTTAATTTTAATTTGTTAAAGGTAGGGGAAAGCAATCATATATGAGAGGCAGCAATGCAATGCAAATCTTTAATACAAAAGCAACCCTTTCCCTAAGTCAACTATGACTAGTGCCTAAGGTTGGGCAATGGGGTTAATTAAGTTACAAGAAAGATCTAAACAAAGAAAAGAATAACTTTACAAATTAAATAAGATACAAAAGAATTATAACAACTATCAACAAATAAAGAATATCTAGATGTTACAACAATATACAAAGATACAATTATCTACAAATGAAGTGAGATAAGCACTAATTAGATCTATTGCAATAGTGAAGCAAAGATGAACCAACTCTTAATGGATTTTGAAGATAAGAAAAGGAAAGAGCTCAAAGATGCATTCACCACCAACACACAACTTGCAACCCAAGCTTCAAGTGCCCCAAAGAGAGGTGTGCAACTTCAAGGGGATAGCTCAAGGACAAGTGTGCAACTCAAGAGGAACCAAAAGATGAAAGTAAAACCACCAATGGGCACTAGTGTGCAACTAAAAAGATGAAATAACTTGAAAGAAAAGCCTCCACTGGCACTAGTGCGCAACTTCAAGGATGAAACATTCAATCACAACAATGCTCAATTAAAATGCTTGAAAGATAACTTGAAGTAAAAGTTGTAGAAAGTAAAAGAGCATAAACAAATTAGATTGGATTATGAAGTTAAGCCTTAGGTTGTTGTGAGTAAATTTTAGAGTTGAAATTAGGAGAAGTGAAGTTGCACTCCTAGACTAGGTGACTTCCACAATACTCCTACCGCATTGGCCAAAAGGATTGTTGGGTGCTCAATAAGCAAGGAAAACAAGGCCTTACCCTAGCTCCACAGGTCAACCCAGAACAATTGGGGGCTCAACAAGGGGGACACCTAGTGCCGTGAAATCATCCCTGATCTAGCACTCCAAGTAGCCTCCACAAGCCTCCTTTTTGGTGGCGAAAGTTGTATCAGTAGAGAGTGATCTAATTAGGCTAAGTAAATCGATTCCCCTAGAGCCTAAAGTAGATTGATTTAACAATTAAAAGTTACTTGTGTATAGAGCTTGAGCAAATGAAATAACAAGTGCTTAAATAAAATGTACAAGAAAAGATATGCCTCCAAGGGCTTAAGCAAAATTGCAAATAAAGGAAATGTTTCTAACTATTGAGATATTCACATTGTTAATGTTTATGCCATTATTATAGTTCTTTGCAT
This sequence comes from Picea engelmannii, assembly GCA_009831015.1. NCBI lineage: Eukaryota > Viridiplantae > Streptophyta > Pinopsida > Pinales > Pinaceae > Picea > Picea engelmannii. The sequence goes on along the minus strand of ML801554.1, from coordinate 21,160 downwards.
TTCATAAGATAAGAGCATAATAAGAACAAGATCACTGAGAAATACACATCTACAAGAGACACA
>ML801553.1:105399-148470 GCA_009831015.1 Picea engelmannii | reverse complement strand
GAGGCCAATGTGCTAAGTGTGAATAGTTGTGGATGCTTCGTGCATGCTATGTGTTAAGACTTGCAGAGCTAAGTGCAAGTGATTGTAAGAAGGCTTTGTGCTTAAGCCTAGCTCGGGGAAGGAGGATCTGGCGAGGTGCACGCGGATATCTTGTCTTATGCGGAGTGGGTTCTGAGGATTTGTGCATGTAAGGATATTGACAAAAGATAATAAAGAAGATGAAGAGTTGGTGGATGTACCCCCACACTACGGTGAACCACGTATATCCTATGTTATGGTTTTTTTGTGCATTATGTTGTATGTTAGTGATGTGATTTATGCTTAGTGATGATATATTTATGTATGATTCATCTGGTATAATAGATTAGTGCTTGGTAAGGTGAATGAATGTTAGATCTGATCTATCTCTTCATGCTAAGTGATTGAATGTGTTAGATCTTGTTGAATACTGCGCTGCTTTGTGATTAGGGTTTTGATCTGCGATGTGAATAAAGGTTAAATATTCATGACTGTTAACTACTAAGTGATTTTCTAAGAGTGGGGTAATCACAAATATGTGTCCCAACTAGGTCGTAGACACTTGAGTCCTACAACCACCCCTGCCTCTACCTCGAGTGAGACTTCATCTGTTTCACAGGTGTTGCTTAAAGGGCCGGTAGATAGGGTTTTTTTGGTGTGTTGTTGAAGTGTTGAAACCTAGGTCCTCCCCTATGCCAACAATTCCCAAGTTTGATGGAAAGTATGGAGAATATCCAATCAATCATGTGATGACTTTCCACCTATGGTTTTCTTCGAACTTCTTGATGGACAATTCCATTAGATTACAAATTTTCCAACAAACTCTTACAGGATCCGCAACCAAATGATATGTAGAGCTGTTATGAAACTCCTTTGATGACTTTAATTTCCTTTATATGGAATTTTTGACACACTTCAACTTACCGATCGGATATGAAAGAAATACTGAGCTTTTAACCTCATTACGCCAATCGACCTCCACCCATATCTCTGATCACATTCATGAGTGGAGACATCGGTGACGAGTAATTAAATCCACAATCCTGAACCAACTTTTAGCTGACTAGTTTAGCATGTCTCTTTTTCCACCTATTTATCACTATGTCACCATGGGAGGTGCCAACATCAAGGAACAAGACATATCTCATGGAAAATACCTATATTTATTTTATTTTCAGTATGAAATCTTATATGACTTGATTACCTGTGCTCCTCAGCCATCGAACGACCCAACCAAACCGACACCCATAACCCATTCTGATGGTATGATCGGTCTTGTTTCTAATGATTATTCTAGTCGTATGACTAGGAAACACAACCCAATAAATAAATCTACCAATCCCATTTCATCTGTACACACAAGCACTCAAATTAAGCCCCCTTCCCAAACCTTTGAGGTCAATTTGGGGCAATCAACTGCACCCAAAAACATGAATCCATCTAGAGGAAAAAAGAAGGGAAACAATAATAATAAAAATAAAAAATCTTCTCATCTTCGGGCCCCAATACACAAGAAAACAATATTGAGGGTAAACCTAAACGAAAGTTCAAATATCCCTGCATGATTTGTAAAGAGGATCATTTCACAAAATATTGTCCTCGTCTCTCTGAAATCCATCAATATCTCGAATGAGACCCATCCTCTTCTACACATACAATGTTAACAAATCCTTTCCCCCCCAACAACAACAATTGGTTGTGAAAAAAAATCCACCCCGACCTATGGGAAACCCTGAGTCCTCAACCACCAATATATTTATGGTTAAATCCATGACACTATCCACTAGAACTAATAATTATGACTCTCAGGATGGGAATCCTCCATCAAAATATTCTCTAGCTCCAACCCCACCTAATGGCCCTCTCACTCTCAAGAAATAAATTATAGAACCCACTTTTCTCCTCCTAAAATGGATACTTTGTCGAACAACACATAACCCTAACGCTCGAGAAACCCAACACTATAGTATAGTGGAATATCTCTCTCAAGCCCCATGTGTCATGTCTTCCCTCGAAGTATTGCAGAGTTTTTCTAACCAACGAAAAGATTTGTTAACCGTGATTGGGGGAATAGATCCATTGGATTCAAACATTATCCCTTTTAACTTTGACCAAAGTTAACCCCGCCTTTCACACCAACTTGCATTACAAATCATCATTCGTTCACTTAAAAAAAATATTTTTCAAACAGTGATCAATGAAGGTGTGGCCAATTGTATTATGTCAATGACTTGTTGGAAAGCCTTAGTCTCTCCACAAATTACTACATCAAAAAAAATCATTAAGGCCTTTGATGGAAAGTTTTTCAAATCTCATGGTGTATTTCTCTCCCTATCAATCGAACTAGCTAGTAAAACTGCCTCTGTCAAAGTAGAAGTAATCGATGCTAATCTCGACTACAATATCCTTTTAGGTCATACTTGGTTTTATGATATGAAGGCAGTAGCATCCTCTATCATCTGAATTATCCACTTTCCCCACCAAGGAAATATAGTGAAAATAGACCAACTTGATTATTGTACACTCGACGTGTGACTTAACCTCAACACAAATGTACCATTTATAGGCGAGTCAACACCCAAATATGAGAGTATAGGTGTAGGCCTCTATCCAACCCTTATGGGAATGTTCCCTTTACATGCACCCAATATCCCTCAAATAGATCTGATCAATATGATATCTCCCTTTTTTGGTAAATCCCTTGGTTCTTTCGACCCTTGGGTAATCTCTCACTCCTCCAATATTGAATCTTTCGTAGTTGCCATGCCTTTATCTTGAACCGAATTATCATATTTGACCATACAGACAACACACAAAGATGCTAGAAATTATTCTGAACTCTTACTAGATGAAGAGGAAGATCAATTTTCCTCTTCTTATTGGGTTACCCCTGAACGTTTCAAGGATGACTTCCTAGATTTTGTTGTGCCATCAGATGAAGCTATAATGGAAGTCATGTCTCTTCAAGATCAACCTTGGGAAGACCATCATCATCGATCTTCTTTCCTCCCCAATCAAGAGAGTATAGAAACACATATTCAAACCCTCTTTTCTAATGACACCCAAGAACCATCCCTGTTACCCTCTGTTGTGTTGGGAAATCCCCCTACGGACTAGCAAATACGATTATATTATGCATGCAGATATGACCAAAAGAAATCTACTTTCTACTGCCGTCCCTAGACCTAATCCCCATTTCTTTTCAGCAAATACATGGTTATACCAACATACCTTGTTCTGGATGTTCGATGTCGATCCTTCTTCACCCTTGATCACTTGTTGGTAGCTATCCTATCAAGATTGACCTACGTACAAAACAAGCAACAAACTACACATGCATTTTACCTACAGACCAATGGGTTAGAGATTCAAACATATATTTAATGAACTATGAAGAACTTATATAGTGGGATGGGAAAAACATTTCTTTATTATTAAATTTAATGAATCAACTTGCAATGTTGAGACTGGCCATTTCTCCACCAATCCCGATCCTGGGCTCCTCTTCAAATGTCCTCCAACTTATTTGCTTTGTATCTCTTCTTGCACAAGGATGGCTAAAGGGTTGGGACAATGGGAATGTGCAATTGGGCAGAGTTTCTTTACTCTTATTCTCCTCCAAATGGGACCCCTAACCCTTCTTTTATAGGCTAGAAGAAGCTAGGTATTTGGACGAACCCTCAACCATGCATGGCCGGGAGTTTTAGTTAACTCACCCAAAGCTATGTGTTTCGTCGACAACTTTCCTTTTTTCGTGCTTGTGTCGGTCCACGCAAGCTGTTTTAGGCCAGCTAGCATGTACACACGTGCAGTAATGGAGTAGGGCGCATGGGCCCTTATAAAAGAGGTTTTTTTAAAGAGTTGTTTAGCAATGCTTTGGCAAAGAAGGGATCTGAGATGGCCTGATGCCAGGTAAGCATGTATGGTGAAAATTAGGGTTATAACAGATTCCCCCTAATGTGTGAGGTCAGAAGAGCATCTGATGGCCGAAATACATTACCAATCTTTACTGATGTGTCGAACAAGTGAGCCCAGGGACCAGGAACCGGGAGGCTCCGTCTGCAAAATAACAAATGTCTCATCGAGGCGGGCATACCCATGCTCGGGAAAAAATAGAATCATGGCTACCAATCAAATACATTGTATATCCATGTCAAATAACTATATAAAGTGTAGCCATGAACAATACAAAACAGAGCTACATCTCGAAATCAAAAAGATATACATATAGAGTATCCATCTTATAGACGCTGATACGACCTGATGGCTAGAGATGAGATCTTCAGAGCTCGACCAATAACTTCAAAATCTTCAAAACTCAAGGTAGGAGTGTAATATGAGTGTATGACTTGACTACCCAAAGGTCTTTGATGGCTCTTCGGTCATGAACTAGATAATCTTGATGATCATACTGAAGGATTTATTGATTTCGAACAAGGACTTGATTGGACATTCAGGATGGTCAGGTATGAGGGAAAGAGACAAATTGCAGAGGGGCTGACTCAGGCTCGGTAGAAACTTCCCTTGGACAACAACACAACAAATGATGAGACTTAGGCAAGATGGCACTAATCATAAGTTTACGAAGCAGGAGGCAACAAAAACTCTCCATATGTTTGGAAGAATAACCAAACGGAGGAGGACACAACTCTATGTAGCAAAAACAACTTCCTAAGGTCATATTACATCCTATAGTTTGACGATCAAATGGACAGATGTGCTTTATCTGAGGGAGACTCATTATGCATCCAATAAAGAAAATACTTTTCCCTTCCTCTTTTTGGGATATATTTGATTTTTTTGTCCTTTTCAATAATTTTGGAAAAAAGAATAAAGGAATGTTACGTTACAATGGAGGAACGAGTGTGACAAACATATAAGTTCAAGGTGCAAGTACAAGACTGATGTTCAGAATAATGATACTTACGAAAAATCCTCTAGGGGCCAAGGGTGTTAAGATGCAGAAGAAAACTGCTACAAGGCTGGCGTATAAGGTATGCAAATGTGGTTAACAAAAAACACAATGGTAACATCCTTCGATGTAAGTTTAACGAGCCTAGAGAAGGTAATCTCGGTGGTTTTTCATATTTAGAGAGTTTGAAAAAACATAAAAGGAGACTCCATTGGGGTACCTTTTTAGAAGATAGTCTAGTCGGTTCAAAAAAGTGGTAAACTAGCACCGACAAGATGTCTATTCAAAACCATTTTAACGAGTGTGATAAGGACAAGATCACTCAGCCATTTTTTCATTTTTAAGGAGTCTGAAAAAAGCTTAACTATGGACTCCATCGGGAATGTTCTTCTGGACCAACTTAATGAGTGTGAAAGAATAAGGTCACTCGACGATCTTTTCAATTTCAGAGTCTGAAAAGCGCTTAACTATGGACTCTATGGGGGTTCCTTTTTCATAAATTTAGTCCCTCAGGCCCGAAAAAGGGTTAAAATGATACTTGGGAGTACTCTTCTTGAGAACTAAAGTTCCATAGAGTATACCTTTGTTCATACAGTTGACCGTCTGGACCAAAAAAGGGGTAAACTACTACCAGACAGACATGACTTCAAATTTCAGTTTAACGAGTGTGAAAGGCCATAAGATCGCTCGACAATATTTTCATGTTTAGAGGGTCTGAAAAGGGCTTAAAAGAAGACCCATAGAGGTTACTTTTCTCAGTTAATCCAGATGAGATAGAAAAGCATAAATGCAGTCTCACCGGATGTTGCTTTCGGATCTCAAAGAGATCTTGAAAAACAACAAAGTTAGCTCATGATCGACACTTTGTGGGTCAATGCTGGGTACCTCCTCGGGGGAGCAGTATGCTCCGACGAAAAAATTGTCTATGACGCCAGGGGTTCTGAAGGGATTGATCGATATGGTTTCAGCGATGGTTTCCATATTACCCTCAACATAGACCTCGTGTGTAGCTAAGGGATTACTAGGACAAGACCTATCTTCAGTCATAGTCAAGGTGAATTCTCCGGCCTCGATTCTACTTAACTCTAGGAGGAAGTATGATCTGTGATGAATATCATCCTAGGGTTTGTCTCGACTAGTCATTGCTTCAATTAATGCTTCGATAGAGGGAAAGACTAAGTCTAACGAATCGGTGTTAGTGAGAGAACCTTGAGCCCAAAAAGGCTCTAGAAGTGTATCTAACTCTTGTGCAAGATTTGGATCTGGGTTGGCTGAAGCTTGCTAGACTAAAGAGTACACTACTTCAGCTGCGGACAAGGGCATGGACATGCTTGAATTCCCTGTCTCCTCCATTGTGGCTGATGGGGAAGGAAGTATCCATGGATCGGTGAAGTAAGTCGTGCGAAACAACGAAACTTGGAAAATCTCAACCTTATGGTGGTCGGATATAAACTTGACATCGCCTTGAGGGGGGGGGGTAATCGAAGGTACCCATCAAATATGGGCACAAAACAACCCCTACGTTGACTATGCCTGGTTGAGGATTATCAATCATCGGGACCGTGGATGTCCCCAATGAAGGGTCGGGTCGGGAGAAAGACAATTGATCGATGGTCACAATTTGGCCCTCGTGTGGAAACAACAAGACCCAAAAAAATGTAGAAACCATAGCTTGCATGGCATAAGTCCAAATCCTCCCTAACAAGAGGTTATAGTTGAGGGGTGCGTCGACTACTTGTACCTCGACACACACGGTCTTCCCTCCTAACTGCACGGGGAAAAAGGGAATGATACCATGTGGTCGGAACAAATGACCGTCGAAAGCAGTAATAAGAGTAGGTGACGGAGAAAAAACGGGCTGACCAACGACCTTCAAACATGCCAACGAAATAATGCAGGTCGAGGCACCCTCATCAACCACCATGCGGAAGATATTCCGAGTAAAATTTTTTGTGGGATAAGCCACTACTATCTGAAACGCTACGTGGTAAGGCAGACAAGGTTTTAGGTCAGTTGTATCCAACATGATTGCACCCGGCTTACAAGTCTCGGTAGATCCTAAAGTGGTTAACAAGGCTTTCATCTGGGAAGGGAAGCTTTGGAGGACCTCCAGAGCAGACATCACACAAGGGGTTTGTGATAAATCTTCCACCACAGACTAGTTCTGGGTGGCCCTTGCTTTTGGGTTTTGAGAAGATTTTTTGAACGCACCTTTTGGGATGCGTGTCATTGTTTTGCCTAACGTATTCTCAATCTGTAGAGGAAGAGATGGGAGTTTGGCTTCTTTTCCCTTCTTGGAAGTGTTTGGTTGACTATATTCATGCACTCTAGTCGATATAAAAGCATCACCCTTAACGATATATACATTCACGGATGCGGGGTTGTTCGAAGACGGAGAGGGTCCTTGGATTCCCCCTTCCGTGCTTGTAGAGGCTTGGGTTAGATTTTTCCCATGTTGAAATGGATTGGTTAACACAACAGGTTGTTGCTACGTCACAAACTTTTGGGCTTCTGCAAGATGAGGACATAGTTGGGTCAGGTGGTCTTCCGCACACAAGTTGCATGGATACCTCACCTTCTGTTTCTCAGTGTTGTCCCCACCAGCATTATTGGTAGGTTTTTTATCCCCCTTACCCTTCTTTCATTGTTTTTTCTTTCCTTCAGGCTGCTAGGTGGCCTTTGGATTAGTTTATTGTACTGTGTGTACATTCAACGTTTTGGTAGGGGGAGAAACCAAAGTAGTAGTTTGGCTGGCTGTTGTGTGTTGTATAGACAACTGCTACAACTGCTTCGTCAATTGCTCAGTGGGCTTTGTTTGTGCCGAACCAACAATACCATCGGCATGTGGTCCATCTCTCTGTCTGGTTTTATCAAGTATTGAGTGTGGCGCATTTGGAAAGATATCATACAATAAACCAGACTGAGAATAGATTAGCTCAAGTTGTTGAGCTCTCATGATGGCGTCTTCTTTGGAAAATACTCTCGACGTCGTGACGTCTTTGGATAACTCTGGGACCAAAGACTTAAGAAACCACTCAAGAAGGAATGCTAGTGGGACTGGTACCTTAATTAAACTCTTTCAGTGTCTCCATTCTCGGATGTGATCAGAGATATGGTCTACTTTTGTCTGTGAAAAATTGGCCAGCAATTCTGTGCCAGCGTTGTATCTCACAGGTAACTGGAAATGGTTTAAGAAAGCCATGGCCAATTAACCAAAGGAAGAGTATCTTGAGCGGTCGAGCTCGATGTACCATTTCATGACACTCCCAATGAGAATACGTTGAAACAATCACAACTGTACAAAGTTGTCTTTCAATGAGTTAGATGAGCACCAAAGATGGAAGGCAGTCATATGATCTCCTGGATCTTCGTTAGGCTTGGCTTTGAACTTTGGGATGTTGTAAGGAAACTTCATCGGCATAGGAGGCCAACGTGAATCGTGACAGATAGGGTCATTCAACAACCTTGCCAAGTCTAGCAAATGCAAAGTTGTCAGGAAGGGTAGTTTGGGTTGTTGGTGATAACCTGGGAAAAAGGGGCCTGGAGTTTGACTGGCACCAGGTTGCCAGGAAAAGTTTGGTTGCTGGCCAAGATTCTTGTAGAAACAATGGTCATGGCTAGCATATGGATTTTGTGTGTGAGGAGACATCATCAACTGATTTCTGAAATAGGACACAGATGGTTGGGCATGCATTACATTCGAAGGAATTTGGGAAGGGTTGCCCCATGTCAGTCCCATGGGGATAGGCATAGTACTTTGTCTAGGGTTCCATTGATTGTGGAAAGAATTACCCCATATCAACATTCCAGATGAGTGAATGGATCTCTACCAAGAATTCCAAGGCCCTGATGCAAAAGAAGTTCCTGGGTGTGCCCCCTGTGCATGAATAGTACCCTACCTAGGAATGGATTGTCCGAAACCGGGGTTGCCCCCAGTTGGGAAAGTAGCTGACAAGAAGGCATTGTTTCCAAACGCACTGAACAAAGAAAATGGTGTCAAACCTACCGACATATTATGAGAAGGTGGTCCTTGACTCCGTGCTCCAAATAAAATATGGTGTGTAGGTTGCCCGACGGATTACTGATGAGAGCCACCGAGTGAAGGGGACGAAGGAGGTATATGACCTCCCCTGTAAGGGAAAGCATTAAAAGGAGCAAGAGTGCCCCCCATGTGACCTTGCAAAAGAGCATTAGAGCTCCCTGTCCCCAGACCTAAAGTCTGTGAAGTGGAGTAGGAAAGTATAGCACTTATACCTGAACTAGGCATCCCGTATGAGAATGGAGGGCTTGTCGCACTTAGTGTGAAAGGGGTTGTGGTTGTCACCAAAGATGGGATCAGACCACTATGCGATGTAGAGGCGATCGATACCATGGTGTCTCAAACTAGTGACGGTGGGTTAGGAGGTGGAAACTCTCCTGTGGTGAAAACCGTAGTGGGAATTCAAGAATTCCCAGAAGGAGTAACAACATTTGTTTCCATTGCTGCGTGCGACACTATCTAGCACTCGTAAGGATGAATCGATACGATGGTGGGTGCCGAAAGATCAGTGCTGGAAGTTTCAACCAGACCAAAAGCTTGCACTCCAAGGTCTAAGATGGTCGATTTCTCTGGATGTTGATCGGGCACAATTTCTTGTGACCTGGTCACTTCAAAAGACCCTTGTTGGTCTAGCTTTCTCCTTAATGGTGGCGGGGGTGGTTCTAGTGTAACCGACGACAAGCCAAGAAGCCTTTGTGACCGACAGAGTTTGTGATCCTCCACTGTGTGAGAATATCAAAGACACTCTAGGGTATTCTAGCTGTTCAAAAGTAACACACACTAAAAAAATCCCTATAAGATAAGACAGGAAAACACTAAATTAATTGGAAGAACAGTTACAACAACCAACACTAGAGAAACTTACCGGTGTAAGCGAAACTCGTAAACGGAAGAACCCTCTGGGTATACTCTGCAAAGAATGGCTCGATGTCTGTCCTAGGTACCGTGGTACACCCCCACAGTCATCTGTGTATGTCCCTAAAAAAGATAGGAAACTATATTTCCAGCGCGCGAACAGTCACCAGGTGGGTACAGTTGAAAGTCGGGTAGACCAAAATGAGCAGGGTATCGAGCCCAAAACCTGCTAAGGGTATTGAAATAAAGTGGTTCATAAGACAATTGAGGACCTCAAATGGATTCGAGACCCACGAAGCCCCGTGGAAAATGCAATCGACAGAATCCCAAAACAAGCCCTCTATATGTGTTCTCCACTATGATTGGTCCAGCTTTGGAGGGGTTATCTCCACTACCTTTCAGCACGCGACCTCATGTTTATCCCCTGTGTTAGAGGGGGGTCTCGGATAACTTTCACGATAATGGACTTCGACACTCCCTAACTCAGACTCCAATGCTTGATTTTAATGGCCTTGAAGAGTTTCCTCTCCAACCTAATCCAAGGCCCTAATCCAGAACTAGTTGGTTAACCGTATAAACATAAAAGTCTAATAAATTTTAGATTTAGTGTTAATTTTAATGCTTGTTTTATTTCAAGGGGTATTAAAGTGAAACTAATGATGTTTAAAAGACGAAAGTAAAAATGAATAGAAAGTTGGAAACAAAAATTTCACGTAACGCAAATTTTCAACAACTTTTCAAATTTTTATTTTTTATTTTTCTAAGATATTTTGAATCAGCTAACTTAAAGAAGGATTTCACTCAACTATGAGCTACTTATGATCTAAGTAAACTATCAATAACTTAAGAAAACAAAGATTTTTCCCTGGTTACTAATGCAAAATCACACTTTTCAACCAAACAAGAAAATGAAAGAGATTTTTTTTTATTTAAATGTTGATAAAGCAAAAAGGAAAAATACCAACAAGTCAAAAACCAAGAAAAAATTTCTGGCCTAATCACATATCACAATGAATCACTTCAAGAAATCACACACTAGAAACTTAAAAAAGGACTCTCACACTTATCTAAAAACCCTAAAGAATTTTATTTTTTATTTTTTTATGACAACTTTTAAATGAGAAAAAATAAGCTAAGGCTAAGATCAATCCTAAGCTACTGACTACTAAGACAGAGATTCAAAAACATGAGAGGTATAACTCTTGTCAAGGGAAAGGATGATTGCCGTACCCTCAACAAAAACTATCTTGCACAAGCACACTTTTGACAATCCAACAACAAGCGTGTGCACGTGAGTTGTGTAGAACTAGAGGGCATGTACACGCGTGCTGGCCTTATATAGGCCGCGTGTATCTCTAAAACTCTGAAACAAAATAAAAACAGACAATCCAAACTAGGAATAGACCACTAATATTGAGAACCAGGATCTCTTGAAGGCTTAGACACTCTCTTTAACAGAAACAAGGAAAACAATGTAAGGAAAAAATTTGTAAAACAAACCAATCTGAGATAAGACTGCAAACAACCAAGACTTAGATAGAGTTCCAGAAAACCCTTGAAATTGACTGTTTGTAATAGGGAAGAGGATGACTGCCTCAAAAATTTTCTGGAATCTACACACTACTGTTACTTCTTCAACTAGTGTTTAGACGCGGGTTGTAAGAGAGTAGGGCGCTGGTACACATGTGCAAACCTTATGCAGGCCACATGTACCTATGTGGGTCTCGAAAAAACATAGTGAAGAAAATAACAAAGATAGTTGGTATGGAATAATAGACTCTTTGCTAGCTCAGACTTTGCAGAAACTTCAAAAAACAGGAAAGAAACCAGTCTTTTAAAACTACCCAAAAATATTCCCAGGAACCCTAGAGACTTCCCCAGGATGGTCACCAATTCTGTTGTGGTGGGAAATCCCCCTGCAGACTAGAAAATAGGGTTATATTATGCATGTAGATATGACCAAAATAAATCTACTTTCTACCACCATCCCCAGAACTAATCCCCATTTATTTTCAGCGAATACATGTTTAGACCAACATACCTTGTTCCGGATGTTCGATGTCGATCCTTCTTCACGCTTGATCGCTTGTTGGCATCTATCCTCTCAAGATTGACCTACGTACAAAACAAGCTACAAAATACACATGCATTTTACCTATAGACTAATGGGTTAGAGATTCAAACATATATTTACTGAACTATGAAGAACTCATATAGTGGGACGAGAAAATCATTTCTTTATTATTAACTTTAATGAATCAACTTACAATGTTGAGACTGGCCACTGCTCCGCGAATCCTGATCCTGGGATCCTCTTCAAATGTCCTCCAACTTCTTTTCTTTGTATCTCTTCTTGCACAAGGATGGATAAAGGGTTGGGACAATGGGAATGTGCAATTGGGCAGAGTTTCTTTACTCTTATTCTCATCCTCCAAATGGGACCCCTAACCATTCTTTTATAGGCTAGAAGAAGCTAGGTATTTGGATGAACCCTCGGCCATGCATGGTCGGGAGTTTCAGTTAACTCACCCAAAGTTGTGTGTTCCGTCGGCAACTTTCCTTTTTTCATGCTTTTGTCGGTCCACGTGAGTTGTTTTAGGTCAACTAGCGTGTACACACCTGCAATAATGGAGTAGGGTGTGTGGGCCCTTATAAAAGAGGTTTTTTTTACGAGTTGTTCAGCAGTGCTTTGGAAAAGAAGGGATCTGAGATGGCCTGATGTCAGGTAAGCATGTATGGTGCAAATTAGGGTTATAACACCCTCCACATCATATTCTTCTCCATTAGAAGGAAACTTGGGAAATATTTCTAAGGCTGTCTCCATGGATATTTCAATTAAACCTGGGATCATGGAACACATCTAGATAGGTGCAGATTTCTCTCCTAAAGATATTGAATGTTACACTACCCTTTTTAAATAGTTCCACGATATGGTTGCCTGGTCATATGAATATATTATAGGAATTTACCCACAAATCATTGTTCATGAAATAAAGAAATATCCTGAATCTCGTGTTGTTCGACAATGGCTCTGTCCAACTCATCCATAGAAATTCATAGCAATCAAGGCCAAAGTTCAAAAATTATTGAACGTTGGTTTCATCTATCTCGTGTCCCTTACAGAATGGGTCTCCAATATCATGCTCATAGCCAAAAAGAAAGACATGATCTAAGTATGTGTTGATTATAGGGACCTTAACAAGGCTTGTCCTAGGGATGATTTCCCCACCCCATTCATTAATCAGAATATTGATGTTTGCACCAGATGAAAATTATTCTCGTTCATGGATTACTTCTCTCGCTATAATCAAATTGAAGTCATATCGGAGGACCAACACAAAACCGCCTTTATATGACCATGGGGAACTTTTTCTTATCAAAATCTACCCTTTTATCTCAAAAATGATGGCACCACTTTCCAACATGCCATGTCTTATGCTTTCAACGACATTAAACATATCTTGCAACCTTATCTAGATGACCTTATCACCAGATTTCCTAAGAGGAAATATCATATTGATCATCTACGCCAAATCTCCATTCGTTGTCAGCATGAAAACATTCATCTTAATCCACACAAATGCATATTTGTTGTGGAACATGTTCATCTCCTTGGTTTTAGTGTATCTAGGTTTGGGATTACATTTTATCCCCTTAAAGTTGAGGCTATTATCATTTTATTTCCTCCCGTTACTATTAACCAACTTCAGAAATTGCAAGGACAAGAAAATTTCTTAGGACGGTTCATTGGAAACTATGCAAAGATTACTAAGGGTTTCATGCAATTACTTAAAAATAGTATCCCATTCATTTTGTACGAACAAGCTCAACTTTATTTCAATCAACTAAATCACGTTCTTACATCCACTCCGCTATTGAAAACCACAAATTATAATCAAGATTTTATCTTATATCTTGTGACATATGGTAGTACTATCAGAATAGTCATAATCCAAAATGATGAAGAACATAATGAACACGATATTTACTACCTCATTAAGGGATTAGTTGGCATTGAACTTCATTATCCTTATGTCGAGAAGTTGGAAATGGCAATAGTTTTCAATGTCCATTGATTATGACATTACATTCTACTTCGAACTACTACTGTTTTATATGACACCAATCCTATGCAATATATCTTATCACGTCATATATTGGGAGGTCACTATTCGAAATGGATTGTCTTATTACAAGAATTTGACCTCAAGTTCTCTACCATAAAATCCAAGAAATCCTTAGTCTTTGCAAAATTAATGATTGATCTTCCCCGAGTCATTGAGGAATCAGTGGTCCAAGATTCATTACCTGATGAATATTTGTTCCTCATCGACTCTTATGACCCCTGGTATGGAGACATACTCATTTATCTCTAGACCCAATGCTTCCACCCTAAGATGTCAAAAGACAATTGTCACTGCATACGCCATCAATCTCGACACTACCTCATCGTTGGTGACACACTTTTTCGTCGTGGGGTAGATATGGTGTCCATCTTAATGAATCTCACCCTGAAGCATGTGGTGTCCATATTTCTAGGTTAGACACAACCCATAAAATCTTACGCGTAGGGTATTTTTTCCGCAAAATCTTTAAAGATTGCATGAATGTAGTCCAAAAAAGCCACCCGTGGCAAATGTTTTCTAAGAAAATGCACGCACATCCTCTTCCACTCCATACCGTTGTTGTAGTTAGTCATTTTTCTAAATGGCGAATTGATTTTACCACATGTAAACCCCCTTCTTCCGCCAGTCATAATTACATAATTGTGGCCATTGATTATTTCAATAAATGGGTAGAACCCATGCCCACATACTCCAATGATGCCAAAACTGCAACATTATTCGCATTTAATCATATTATCGCAATATTCGGTGTACCCAATTCTATTGTGGTCGATCATGGCTCAAATTTCTTCAACATCATGATGAATGAGTTATCTACTGTTACACATTATTTTCATCATCCCTATGACCATTAATGATGTAAACCTATCTGTTGCCTTCAGAGGGGCAGTGACCTAAGTTCTTGAAGAGAGAAGGGAGAAGAAATTTTCCTGACAAAAGAAGTTTCATTTTCCCTTGTAAAAACCCTGTTAAATAGGAAGTTCGCAGGTTTCTATATAGGCAGGGTGCGAGAATGCCCGATTCTTGCAGGTTTCACCATAGCTAGGGTGCGAGATGTTCGCAGGTTGCTCTATAGGTAGGGTGTGAGAATGCCTACACGTGGGAAAAACAAGCATTTTCTTGAATCTTATAGAAGGAGAAACTTCTATGGTGAGGTGGCATCCAAATGGTTTGGATCTTACTTGCTTTCATGATTTAGTGGGATCATCCTAAGCTCCTCACCTTATCCTCTTCAACTTATAAAAGAAGAAGAGCTCTCATGGAGAAATTTGGCTTTTGAGCTTTGGAGATTTTTGGATTAGCTTGGATTGGATTGGGCTAAGTTGTTTTTGGCTTGGGATTGTTAGCTTGGTTAGAGTGGCTTTGAGATTTTCTTTATCAAGATAGATCATGAGGAGCTATCAGATTCATGGTTTCAGAATCCTTGGAGTAAGAAGCGTGTGGGGAACAAAGGACAGTTGGAAGGGACCTTACGACATCAAGGCCATGGTTGTAATCTCTCTTTCACATTTAATATGATACAGTAATATGATTCTTTCCTATAAATCTTGTTGCGTTTTATTGTATGATTCCTTGATCACATACATAGGTTTATATTGAGTTTATGCTATTACTATCACTTTGGTTGGTTGCGTTCTTTTGCAGGTTCATCATTGTATAAGCGTTGGAACAGAGCTAGGATGGTGATGGTGAGAGGAAGTGCCATTTAAACGGTATGTCACTCATCCCTCTTTAGTTAGTAAATTCAATATCTAAAACTTAAGGAAAGCGTCATGTTCTGGTGTGTTTTTTTCTAGATATAGGTGGATCTAGGGAGATCACGTAGTAAGTTCTTCGATTGTAAGCACTTCCCCCCAAGAGCATCAACCTCATTTTGATCCTTCACCGTATTCACCAGTAAGATCTTCTTCACCTTCTTCACTTGCGAGGTCTCCTCCGATTTCATCTTCTTCATCAAGTGAAAGTTCTGAAGCTAGCAACCCGGTGAATAAGAAGAAGAAGAAAAGAAAGATAAGAAGAAGAAAGATAAACAAGGGTCAAAACCTCCAACCACTGTCAAACATGTTGGAAAACAACTAGTTACTATTAGTCATGCTGGGAGGGTTGATGATGTCAATATCACCCAAACAACTCGTAAGCCCAAGTACCCTTGCAGGCTTTGTAAGGGTAGCCCTCTTCTTAGGGATTGCCTTGGTCTATTCAAGGTTATAGAAGCTTGGTCTACACACCCTGACCAACCCATGTCATCATCCTCTGAACAACATACTGATGACCTCCCGTCAACTAGTCATGATACCATTGGGACGAAGAAAAGTAGAGTCAAGTTCCCGTGAATGTTATGCAAAGGGAGTCATATCACTCACCTTTGCCCTTGTATGGATGAAGCCTCTAAATTACTGGAAGACATGATTGTTTCACAACCTCAACTTCCAGCTGCTTACCGTAAGATTTCTCTCAACCCTCCAATAGTTGATGGAATGATCACTCCGGTCCCTTCACCGATCAATCCGGTTGATCATGTCGTCAATCTGGTCATGTCCTTAGTTGAACTAGTTGACAAAGTGGTTGATCCAATACCATCCTCAGTCAATCTCGTTCTCCCCTCAGAGAGTGAAACTAAAGAGGTTGATCCGATCCCATCCTCGGTCGATCCCACTCTCCCATTAGAGAGTGTCACCCAAGTGGTCGATCCGTTTACACCTGTCGACCCCATTCTCTCCTTGGAGAATGAAACTCAAGTGGTCGATCTGATCTCTCCATCGGTCGATCCTACTGTCCCGCTACAGAGTAAACCCGATATTGCCCGTGTTTTTCTTCTTGATACAGACTCTACCGTGTCAAGGGGTATTCCTCCTTATCCCGTGAAACTCCCTCCAAGTAATGAGGCCATCCATTTTGATTGGGGTGGGCTAACTGGACCTCATCTTCCCTCTCACATTCCTTTCTAGATTACAGTATGGCTTTGTGGTCAAGACATTCCTCAGACACTGATAGATGAAGGTTTTTCTATTAGTATTTTGTCCTCTATTGCTTGGCAAGCTTTGGGTTGTCCTCCACTTGCACTGGTTACGCAGAATTTGTTAGCTTTTAACAGAAGAACCAGTCAACCTTTAGGGACCCTTCCTCAGTTTCCTGTAACTTTGGGAAGGAAAACTGTCTTTATTGACGTCATGGTAGTCCAAGACCCCTTGGATTTCTCTTTACTCCTTGGGCGATATTATGTCTATGCCATGAAAGCTATTTTGTCTACTCTTTTTCGTGTGATACCTTTCCCTCACGATGGACGGGTCGTGACTATTGATCAAATTTCATTCATTGACCCTACCTGGATTGCCTCCCTAAATGGTTCTTATATGCAGAGAATATCACCCCTGCCATAGGTCAATTATGTGGCGTTGTCTCCCATGACTTCAACTTCTGATGACTTAGATCCAGTAGTTGACACGGTGATCTCTTCGATAGGGTTGCTAGAGCTTGATCTCTTTACTCCTATCATGACCCTCGACATGGTGTCCTTCCAGAGTGTGTTTCTTCCTTCCAGCAAAGACCTCTTGGAAGCCATGACTGAGTTTTGTCCCTTGACATGGTCTCCTTCTAGAGCATTGTCCTCTTGGTATCCATGATCACAAAGATTACGAGGATAGTTTTTGCGTCTCTAAGGAAACCTCGTTAAAAAATGAAACAGAGGTCTTTGAGCATAGTTTTCTAATTTCAAGCTCGTTAAAAAATGAAACCACACGAGGATAGTTTTTGCGTCTCTGAGGCAACCTCGTTAAAAAATGAAACAGAGGTCTTTGAGCATAGTTTTCTAATTTCAAGCTCATTGAAAAATGAAACCACTTGAGGATAGTTTTTACGTCTCTGTAGCAACCTTGTTAAAAAATGAAATAGAGGTTATGAGCATAGTTCTTGTTTCTGTGTCAAGCTCGTTAAAAAATGAAATAGTTTTCCCCCTCTCTGTTTGAGTCAAGTCCTTCGTCTAGTATTTGAAGCTTCATTTCATTCTCCTTTGCAGTTGGATGAAACAAAGCTTGGGGGGAATTTTCCTCAGCCTCTGGACTTCATGCTGAAGTTGAGCCACTAGCTTCTTAAGCTGGGGGCTAAGTACCAACCATCCCTGTGTTATGCATTGGGAAATCACAAGCATAGTTTTCTATGGTTCAAGCTTGTGTAAAAATGAAACCACTTACCTCAAGCATAGTTTCCTCTGGTTCAAGCTTGTGTAAAAATAAAACTAGGTCCAAGCATAGTTTTGTTTTGTTTTAAAGCTTGCGTAAAAATGAAAACAATCCCGAGCTTAGTCTTTGTTCTTTCTCATGCTCGTAAATACATGATAATAAATTACCGAGCTTAGTCTTTGTTCTTTCTCATACTCGTAAATACATGAGAATAAGTTACCGAGATTAGTCTTTGTTCTTTCTCGTGCTCGTAAATCAATGAGAAGGTAACCGAGTATACTTTTATCACTTTTTTGGACTCGTAAAGGTTATATGAAAAAGGAACCCCCTGGAGTCCTCTTTAAGTTCTTTTCAAATTCTCTAAACATGAAAAGATTGCCGAACGATCTTGTTCTTTTCACGCTCATTAAAGTATTTGAAGAAAACGTCTGTTGAGTGATAGTTTATCTCTTTTTCGGTCTCATCAGACTACTTTATGAAAAAGGAACTGAGAGAGTTTTCTTTAAGTGTTTTTCAGACTCTCTAAACATGAAAAACCCATGAGTATTCTTTCTTTGGACTCGTTAAATAAACATTGAAAGACCTGCAATGGGACTGAACCACTCTTTCCTAGGGTTTGTTAAACATACTCTGAGGGACTCATCTAAAGGATGAGATTAAATTGACAAGCATATGTTATCCTCCTCAAGCTTGCGTAAAAATAAAGAGGTACTCACCAAAAATGGTGGGGGGAAATATTGGGAAAGAATTGTGTCTAAACCTGTATTCTGTGGAAGAGTCACTTTTGAACATGACACCCTTTCAATCGCTTTGTGTCTAGGTTTGAAAATCCACTTGTCTCCTGATCATACTCCTTTATAAGATTACAAATTGGTCTGTGATCGTTGTTGTTGAGTTAGTATTTCCAAGACAGTTGTTGTGTCGTCAATATGTTCAAAGAGAAATTCAACACGGAAAGCCTTCTATTGTGTCGGCCATTTCTGTAGTCTTCAAGACTTCTATTGCATCGGCCATCCCTGAGTCAGTCCTGAATCACTTGTTACTATGATCTACATCAAATCCTGTTACCTATTTCGTGTCATTGATGTGGGATACATTAAGGCCCTCATGTGACGAGTCTTTTCCTTTCGACTTCAACTCATTATCCAAGAATTATACGTAGAAACCAATTGGTACCTTGGAACTTGCATGCCTCAATGGCAGGTTTCCTCGCTTTCGACAGTGGGTTTTCATTATTGACCCCTGATCAAGAGATTCCACTGAGTGTTCGAATTCAGCTCATTTATTCACATTCGTTGGATTGTACTAGTGTACCTTGGGATTCATTGACATTAATGGTGATTTCCCTCACACTTGTTAATGGTATACACTAATGACCCGTAATCAAGTGGTTTCTACCATGTTCAACTTCAACACATGTATTCGCATGGTTAGATTCGTACTATAGAGTGATAGAGATGAAGACCCTGGATATTTTTTTGACAGATCTAGGTTGCGTTGGAGTATATTCAGTGTACTACTGCATAGATCCACATTGTATGTCTGGTGGCTATGTTCAAATTTGAGTCTTTAACACATAGATCCACAGTGTATTTTTGGTGGCTATGTTCATATTTGAGTCATATTGGCATGGATCCACAGTGTATGTTTGGTGGCCATGACCTGTCTTACTTGACATGGATCTTTGCATGTCGGCATTTATGCTTTGAGTCATTTGTATTCTAAGTATGGGAATGCCTACCTCAGTGATGATATATTATTGTACTGTATTTCCTTGTTTGTTGGTAGGTTTCCGACCAACTGTTTCTTGTTCCCTACACACACTCGACAAAGTATTTCAGATATCACTCTGTTCTAACTTCATACTTTGGGGGGCTCTCTGTTACACATTATTTTCGTCATCCCTATGACCGTTAATGATGTAAACCTATCTGTTGCCTTCAGAGGGGTCAGTGGCCTGAGTTCTTGAAGAGAAAAGGGAGAAGAAATTTTCCTGAGAAAAGAAGTTGCATTTTCCCTTGTAAAAACCCTGTTAAAAAGGAAGTTCGCGGGTTGCTATATAGGCAGGGTGTGAGAATGCCTTATTCTCACAGGTTGCACCATAGTTAGGGTGTGATATGTTCATAGGTTTCTCTATAGGCAGGGTGCGAGAATGCCTACACGTGGGAAAAACAAGCGTTTTCTCAAATTTTCTAGAAGGAGAAACTTCTATGGTGAGGTGGCATCCGAATGGTTTGGATCTTACTCGCTTTCATGATTTAGTGGGATCATCCTAACCTCCTCACCTTATCCTCTTCAAATTATAAAAGGAGAAGAGATCTCATGCAGAAAGTTGGCTTTTGAGCTTTGGAGCTTTTGGGATTAGCATGGATTGGATTGGGCTAAGTTGTTTTTGGCTTGGGATTGTTAGCTTGGTTAGAGTGGCTTTGAGATTTGCTTTGTCAAGATAGATCATGAGTAGCTATCAGATACATGGTTTGAGAATCCTTGGAGCAAGAAGTGTGTGGGGAATGAAGGACAGTTGGAAGGGACCTTACGACATCAAGGCCATGGTTGTAATCTCTCTTTAACATTTAATATGATACAGTAATATGATTCTTTCCTATAAAGCTTGTTGCATTTTATTGTATGATTCCTTAATCACATACATAGGTTTATATTGAGTTTATGCTATTACTATCACTTTGGTTGGTTGCATTCTTTTGCAGGTTCATCATTGTATGAGCGTTGGAACGGAGCTAGGATTCCGATGGCGAGAGGAAGAGACATTTAAACGGTATGTCACTCATCCCTCTTTAGTTAGTAAATTCAATATCTAAAACTTAAGGAAAGCGTCATGTTCTGGTGTGTTTAGTTCTAGATCTAGGTGGATCTAGGGAGATCAATTAGTGTCCTCACCTACCGATTAGTTCGATAACATCTACCCTTTTTCATTTTGACCAAGAGAACTCTTCTCCTTACTATCCACAAGAAAATGGTCAATTTGAGTCCATTAAAAAGGTACTCAAAACCATGCTTCAAAGGATGATCAAAAAACATAAATCCAATTGACATATAATTTTATTTTCATCCTTATGGGAATATCACAACTCTACCAAGAATTCTATGGGATTAACACCCTTCCAACTTGTGTATGGCTTGGAGGCAGTATTACCTGTTGAATGTGAAATTCCCTCACTTAGTCTAGTTGCCAAACTATTGCTCGATACATCCACTGAAGAAGAACAACTAATATACGTGTCTCACCTTTATGAGAGACGTCGTGAGGCCATCATCGCTAACGAATCCCACCAAAAGCGAATAAATTCACAACATGATCAAAAAATTCACCCTCGAACTTTTTCAGAAGGTGATTTGGTGTTGGTCTATGACCAAGACCATGATAAACTAGGTGCATGAAAATTCAAACCCTTGTGGCATGGCCCCTATGTTATTAAACGCGCTCTTAAAAAATGAGCCTATGAGTTAATTGATTATGAAGACAATATCCTTATGGAGCCCCGTAATGGGCTCTACTTGAAAAAGTACTATGCATGAGATTTTGCACTGCTTAGTGCTTTTGTACCATTTGTACCATATGTTTTCTAGTGTGTTATAGTTGTGTTTGTTTCCCCTTTGTATGCTAGACTTTGTCAAACTTCTCATTCTTCCCAATAGTTGACATTGCAAATTTTGTCATTCCCTATACCTTATTTGGGATATGTGGATGGAGCTATTCGTACCTCTGGGAATATTGCTTCCACAACTTGGGTACTCATTTCACCTACACATGACATAGTCAGTTATGGGGGAAACTACCTAGGCCCTGCAAACAATAACGTTGTTGAATATAGTGTCGTCATTAAACTTCTGACCGAAGCATCCTCTTGGGCATTCATCATTTGATAGTATGCCTAGACTCTGAACCGGTCGTTTCCCAACTTAATTCTACTTACTCCATTTGACATCCTATTCCTTTTCGAAAATATTTACGGGTACAATTATTGGAAACATAATTTGATTAGATTTCTTATGAACATATACCATGACATCTAAATCACCTATAAGATTCATTATCTAATTTCATCATAAATTAACATTTAAATCATTAATACTTTTCAACATCAAGATGTAACATCCTGCTCTTGCATGCACTGGGCATACTTATTCTTTGAGGACACTTGCGTGAAAGTGATCCAGGTCATTATACTATTGGTTGTGTTGATTATGATTATGAGATATTGTGGATTTGATGATATGCTATTTTTTGTATTTACATAGACAAGTGCTATTGACTGGGTTCTCCTGAGTGTGAAGGACTCTTGGACATTGAGGACGCTGAGGCATTGATGAAACCCCTTGGACTCTGGATCGAGTCAGGGAGTGGATTGTTAGGGTTTAAATGTTGTTGATATGACATATGTACATATTATTAGATATTATGATGTTGATTGTTATTGATGACATGATTCATTGATGGATGCAGGATGACGATAGCTTGTCGACCAGACTCACATTTGGAGTTAAGGGGTCATGCACGACAACCAAGGAAATTGAGGGAGAGATGTGGTAGCAACCCTGCCACAGCCTACTAGCACTCCCATCGTGGCTCAAACTATAGGTTAATGATTACCTAGTTCGAGAATATAATTTACTTACTCCATTCAACATCCTATTCCTTTTTGAAAATATTTACAAGTACGATTCTTGGAAAGATAATTTGATTAAATTTATTATGAACATATACCACGACATCTAAATCACCTAGAATATTAATTATCTAATTTCATCATAAATTAGCATTTAAATCATTAATACTTTTCAACATCAAGCATTCAAGAACACTAGTCATTACGAGGAGCCCTATGATCACCATAACATAGTACTTCTCATTCAACCTTCTACAGAAGGTGGTCGAACCAATTCCCTACACCTACTACATTCCTCTGCATACGTCGAGGTATGTCATCCATATCTGGCACAAGAATCCCCACAGTCAAGCACTCGAGTTTCTCCTTGAGGTCCTCTAACACCTCTACATTCGCTTCTCCTCCATGATGCTCTGTCCCGACACCAAGTTGTTCACCTCACTGAATCAATGGTGACATCCCCATCGAACGTACTGGTGCAAAATCTGCACCACAACAAGTATTTGTAATGTTATACACAAAAAATATTAAAATATAAAAAATACCAAAAATATTGAACAAATGATCTTTCTTACCAAAGTCGTCATTGAACCTTTTCCCCTCAAGTAGAACCATATCTGGGTCATCATGAAAATCCACACTGTGATATGCATATTCATATATCACCACTATTTGGTGATCCCACAATCGGAAAAACTTTGCATCAAACTGAAATTGAGGCTCCCTTCAGAGTCGGGAAAGTAAATCGGTCCCCTTTTTCATCACTGGATCTTGGAACCCCATCCCATGGACATAAAGTGGGCACTTTCTTAAAGAAAAAATATAACAAAATCAATCCATAACCAAATTTATTTTTCCACCCCAACCTACATTTTTTAACTAGTCTTTCATATTTGTGAACACTGCTCCACACCAGTTGTACATTATTGAGGACATACACATCATGGAATAATCCACCTAAATTCTTGAAGCCAAGTGAGGAATTGTACTACCAACTACTTGTGTGATGGTAAATAAGATAGTACATAAGGTCAAATCATGTACTTTCCCAATTGGCGGCTTATTGTTTCTCTTTTGCATTCCCAGGTGACAATAGTGTGCCACATAGTCATCTACTTTTTCCACTCTCCCCCGCCTGGCACCCACCAAAAACATCGTTGCACCATGGAGAGATAATCCTGTAAAAAAGTATATGTCCTCAACCTCCAGATTCAATACTTGATCTCGTTCAAAAAAGTGTTGATGATCAACATCCCACATGTCTACCAATTTCTGTAACATGAGTGGTTATGCCCGCATGTTTTGACATAAGAAGAAATTTAATAACCCACAGTCTCTCATCACATCAAGAGTGGTGGGATCATCTATTGCTCCATTATAATTCAAATCATGGTCTTTCTCTCTCCATTCCAACATGATACCCGCACCTACCACAAAATATCAAAACTTGCATTAGAACCCATTCACACAAAAAATTCATCAAAATACACTGAAAAACTTGGCCAAAAACCTTCGTTCACCCCGCCCTTTGGTAGACAAAGAAACCAAATCATTTTGTCCCTAACTCTTTTCCTCCACAGAGAAATCAGTCATGATCTCAAGGTTCGGTCGCCCCTCAATTTATCTTTAGGAGTGACTGGTCACCCTTCCCAGTTCAACTCAGAATGACCAAATCCTTTGGTCGCACACAACATAGAGGCCAGGGGTGACCATGATTTGGAAAACAAATTGTGGCTTAATACCACTTAACAAATGAAATAAATAAAAAACAAAACCATGGGTTTTGCGAGTTTGGATCCGATCTCTTACTTGGTATCTGAAAGTTGCAAGATATGTGGCTTCAAGCTCTGCAATGGTTTGGTTATTAATTCATAAGTTCGCTCTATATGATTGGTTATTAATTCATAAGTTCCCATTTGTATAGATCTAGGAATGTTATGAGATATGAATTGTTAGTAGATCTAATATATATATTATTTCTTTGATCTTTGGAAGGTCTCTTTTTTCCTTGTGTGTAGATCTGTATCATTTGGAGCAGGAACGATTGTGGAACAAAATTCCATCTAGGAGCGTTCAGGGACAACCGTCAGAAATAAGGTGTGATCCTTTGTCACCTTCCCTTAGTTACTTATCATATATATCATATCTTAGAAACTTTGTATCTTTCAATTCTATTCCTATCTTAGGTATAGGAATAACCTAAGGGATCTCAGCTCCTGCAGGGCACAAAATCCCTAAAAACTACCAGTGACCATACTAGGAAGTTTTCCCCTTATATTATTCTCTTCATTCTTTATGAGTTTTATTTCTAAGATCTTTACCCACTTAGGTGTCTTGATATGATTCCTTGCCCTTACTTCACTCTCTTCTCAATATAGTTTAAAGAACCTCCACATTGGATCTAATAGATCTCATCTAGGATATAATATTTTTACACCTAGTGGCTTCGATCACACCACCCTAATACACACAGAGAAACCGAAGACCCTTTGGTCACCCCTTCTCTTTGTTAAGACAATTACCAACTCCTATGTATACCTAAATAGGAGCGGCCAACCCATTTTGTTTCCATGTCACCTGCACTTGGTCGCAACCTGGTCACTCTATCTCCCTCTTAAGGGAGCGACCAACCTTTCCCAGACCATTTTTGGAGAGATATTCTCCAAAAAACTCACCTAGATACCTTTTTCTTGGTTTCCTTCAACACTTCAGACCTTTCTCAAAGTTTGTCCCGGTATTTTATCCTTCTTTCTCTTCAAGTTTTGGTTTTCCCACCTTATTTTTGGTGTGACATATACCTATGATTTGATAGACTGGATTGATCAAGGAATATCCTTCTCAACTACTTTACCCAGCCCTACAAATCATTCGTATCCTCTTGAGAGAAGTTTCTTGATTTCTTTCATCATTTTCTCCTCATAAGTCTTAGCATATTTTGTTTCCAACACATTCAAAGAATTTTAAGTTAAGTAATTAAAGACTTGATTGATTACTAACTTAGTCTTTTTTATGTGTTTGTTTTCTTGTTTCTTGACTCTTTTGCGCTCATCCATAGAATATCACTAATTAAAATCAAAAGTGAAAATATTTTTTTTTTTTTAGTTTCATTCAAAACAAAAAGAAAAAAAAAATATTAGATTTTGAGAGATTTAAAATATCATTGAAACAAGTTTTGTTTGGTTGGGAATTTTGTAAATCATTCTATGATTTTGGTTTAAAAAATTGTCCTTTTGTGTCATTTGCAAGAATACATAGTGTTAGAACTGAAAGTCACCTCTGGATTACTATAGAGGTAAGCCCAATACCCATTAGTCTGTATGTCACAGTGAATAGTTTTAAAGGGTGGTCTAATGGATGCAATCTCAAGATTATATCACTTTAACTCAGAAAATTGGGCTGGAATGCACAGGAAAGTGAGGTCTCAATCTAACTTAAGTCAGTAAGTTGTAATAAGGGTGAGTAAGGGGAGGAACTTGAGGAAAATGAATAGGTATTCTATGGACATCCGGTCTTCCAACAGCCTAAGGAGGAAAAAGTCAGAAGGCAAGATCCTCTTGGTTCAGAGTTTTAGGGGACTAAATGAAATTATCACTGAACTAAAATCAAACATACATCACAATTCAATGAAAAAAACCCAGCTATATCATCCATGCCCGAGTCATTCATCATTGGAGGGAAAGGACGCAACAAAAACTGATTAAAATTGGTCACAGTTTCATTATGATCAAACCTACATCACAAAAACACAACTACCCTCAACTGGATCCTCCATGCTCGAGTGTTCTAACACAACCGTTCACAGAGATATGAAAAGAAGTTGAATTACATTAAACAACAAGTCTCAAATACAGATACATAACCAGAAGAACCGGAGTTTCATTAAAACTTTACAATATGGGATCCTAGCTCAACCATCGACGCTAACAAAATATGAGGAAGACTCCTATATACTCAGAGAAAAACTACAAAAGCATGCTCGAGTCGCTGCATTGAAGGAATTATGTTTTCATGCTTCCTGGTAGACTGTGCATGCAGTCTCCTATCATAAGCGATCTCTTGTCAGACGTAATTGTGCTTTAGAAGGGTTCTGCAGCTGAGCCAACTTTCTGACAGTCCTTTCTCGAGATTTCCATTTATGGTGGAAACGATGTTCAACCACCACCAACTAACTTCAATAACTACTTCATTGGGATCGAGAAGGCTCGAGTCAGAACTACACCTATGGAATTTTGTGGCCTCTGCATTCTGCCATTTGGATGTAAGTTGGAGGCTCATGAGGAGGCCTAATAGAGGACATGGAAATCAATGATGTGATTGGCATGCTCAACATGGAATAGCAGACATGGAGATGTACAAGTGGTGGGAGATGAGAATGTGAGATGTGACAGGTGGTACAGTGAGTGGAGGACAGGTGTGAGGGAGTGAAAGTTATAGGGGAGCAGGGGATGTGATGGAAAGAGAAGAGAGATGGAGTGGGGGACAACTGTCAGAGGGATGGAGTGACCACTTTTTGACCCAGGATAGGGCCTTAAATGCACATGTGCATATTAGGGCTGGGAAAAGTGGTTTGATTCTTCATCGCTTTTGGTCCTGATGTGTGTCTCTAGCTCACACGTAGTGTCTCCACAAAACCATGGTTTCAAACATAGCCTGCCCTACAATTTTTATCACCTGCACATGTTGGGCCCCTGATATGATCAACGACCATTGATCTGGAGTGCTGAGATCTCAACCGCCCAGATCTATGCGCCTTTTAGCTCAGCATGCCAAATGGTCACATCGACCTTGATGAACTTAGGATAAGCGCCATTTAGTGGGTTTTTAGCCCCTTTATTCTCCTTTTGTCACCTAGAGGCCAAAACCAAGGGAAAAACATCCCCCCTGCAGAAACATGTGATAACATTAGGCTCCATGGGGGATAGATTTCTCCCTGCAAGGCCCTAAGATCT
Organism: Picea engelmannii; assembly: GCA_009831015.1. NCBI lineage: Eukaryota > Viridiplantae > Streptophyta > Pinopsida > Pinales > Pinaceae > Picea > Picea engelmannii. The sequence goes on along the minus strand of ML801553.1, from coordinate 120,764 downwards.
CCTTTGCAGCTCCAGTTGCCTTCTGTTGGGTTGAGGAGTCACCCATAAAACCATAAAAGAAAAAGAAAAACAATATTTACAAAGATATGAGATCTACTTATGGATCAAATAAAGAACTTCTTCAGAAAATGCCCATTCACAAGGCTACAAAAAAATTCATCACCCTCCAAATTTTGCAACCTGTAAGTGTTGTTTGGAAATGCTTCAGAAATCTTGAAGGGATCGATCCAAAGGGCTTCAAATTTTCTATGTTTTCTTCTATCATGTCTGGGAGCATCCCACTTAAGTACTAGATGTCCCAGCTGGAAATATTCTTTTCTGCTCTTCCTGTCAAAATCTTGCTTGATCTTCTGCTGACGGTCATGCGCTCTGCCCATCACCTGCTCTCTAGTCTATTGGAATTATACCAGTCGATGAATTCTTCTAATCATATCATCAGGTTATCCTTGGCAGTCCTGAAATAATTTTGCCAAAGGCAGGGCGAGATGGGAAGGAAAAACTGCTTCTATCCCATATACAAGTTGGAAAGGAGAGATGCCCAGGGGCCTTTTTGTTGTCACTCAATTGGCCCAAAAATAAAATTTGAGCTTTGAATCCCATGCTTTCTTGTTTTCCTCTAGCAGCCTTTTGATGATCTTTATCAGGATTTTGTTATAGGAATCTGATAATCCATTGCCTTGAGGGTAGTAGGGGGTAGAGTGGATCAATGAAATCCCAAACTGCTCATAGAATTTGATCAATGGTTCATACTTGAAGGATGAAACATTATCAGTGATGATCCTATTCAGACAACCAAACCTTTCCATAATATCTTCAAGAAAACCAATGATCACTTTGTGAGAAGCACTCCTTGTGGGAATATCTTCTATCCACTTGGTGAAATAGTTTGTTGCAGTTAATATCCACTTGTGTTGACCACTTGAATTAGGATGAATTTCCCCAATGAAGTCTAGGCCCCATTACTGAAAGGGTCCTAAAGCTACCACATGCTTCAATGGTACAGGATCGAGTTGTTGCTTCCCACAGAATTTCTGACATTTGATGAAAGCTCTGACTTTTGCACAGACATTGGTGAATAGAGTAGGCCAAAAGTACCCAGCCCTGAGAATTTTATAGGTCATGGTTCTTTAGAAATGATGGCCCCCACACAGGCTGTCATGAAAATCAAACATAATATTTTGGGTTTCCTGTGGGTCTAAACATCTCAGAAGAACACCTAAAGGGTCTTTCCAGTACAAGACCTGGTCAATAAGGCAATATCTAATTGCTTTGATTTTTAAATATATTGCCTTGATTTTCCCGATTCCATCAAGAGGTCACAACCTTTGCAGAAAAAATATTATATCTTTGTACCAGGTGCATTCTGCTAATGGATGGATGTCCTGAGGACTTTTATCAGACAACCCACCTTGCTGATTTTTTGGGCAAGTGTTGATAAAGTTAACCCCCAGAGTTTTATAATTAGATTCATCAAATAGCTTGGCTAAACCTTGGCCTTTAATTGGTTTGGTGGGATTTGTTTCTAGATCAAAATAACGGATTTTGGCAATCCACTTACTCCTTCTTCCATCTATGTCAGTCTGAATGAGAATGTCCTTCACAGTAGCTGAAGGGATATATGCAATAACCCTTGAATGAAGGACGTAGATTCTGAAAGCCTTGAGGCATTTCAACAATGCATAGGCCTATTTCTCCATGATATTATATTTCACCTCTATATCTCTTAGTGCTCTGCTAAAAAATCAAATAGGCTGCTCCAACCCTTCAACGTTTTTCTGCAATAAAACAACTGCCACTGTATCAAAAGAAGCAAAAGAAAAAATCATAAAATCCTTGAAGTAATCCAGACTGATAAGCACAGGTGCCTCAGTCAAGGCATTATTTATTTGATTGAAGCATTCTCTGGACTCAGCAGTTAATTTTAGTTCATTCCCCTTCCTGAGCATGGTTGTGATATGCTTCACCAATTCAGCGAAATTTGAAACAAACCTCCTCAGAAAATCAATTTTTCCCTGGAAGGACTGAACCTCTTTTATGGATCTAGGAAGTGATAAGGTTTGTATATCCTCCACCCTACTTGAATGAATTCTGACCCCCTCAGCTGATACTATGTGTCCCAACAATTTTCCCTCTTGCATGGAAAATAAGGACTTCTTAGGATTTAGGGAGAGACCAAATTTTCTTCATTTCAGGAAGACCCTTCTTAGATGATAGCAATGTTCTTTATCAGATTTGGAAAACACTATAATATCATCTAGATAGATGACCAAAAATTTGCCCCTTTCCCCTATGAAATCTATGTCCATGGCTCACTGAAAGGTTGCTCTTGCATTCATCAATCCAAAGGGAATTTTTGCATACATGAATGTACCCCAGGGAGTGGTGAAGGTTGTCTTTTCTCTGTCTTCAGCCAAAACAAAGATTTTATTGTAACCATAAAATCCATCAATCATGGAAATCCTAGATGCACCTATTACCCTCTATAATATGTGTTCCATCTTTGGCAGTGGGTGATTGTCCTTCTTGGAGCTTCTATTCAGGTTCCTGAAATCGACACAGAGTCTGATTTCTCCAATCTTTTTCCTCACCGGGACCAGGTTGTCCACCCATTCAGAATATATCAAAGGGAAAATGATGTGGGCATCCAACAACTTCTTTACTCCCTTTCCATAATAGGCAGCAGCATAATATTTATTTGTCTTAATTTCTGCCTAAATGGTTTGGCCTCCTCTTTCAATGGGATCTTATTGTACATTTTGTTGAATCTTTTGGAGAAGTCAGAGACAGACTCTCCCTGTTTTCTTTTTAGGGATCTGAAATCTGTGATATAATACATGGAGTACTTTTTATCCCCCCATTGTCTCAAGAATACATAAATTAAAGCCTCAATCCCATCAATGGATCCGGGGGTCAAGGACCTGAACCACTTTCTGGCTTCTCCATCAAGACCGTGGACAAAAATCCTCATCCACAAATATTCATTTACTATGACATCGTTATCAACATATCTATAGAAAGTTGCAAGGTGATCCTCTGCAGTGATATCTCCCTCCCCCATGAATTTTGGTAGCTTCTTAAGGTAGCCAAAGACTGGGAGGGAATTAAGAGGCTGAGGAAAAATGAGAGGGGCATATCTGGCAGGCACTATAGAGTCCATTCTATTTCTGGGGGGGATTATCTCCTACCATTGGAGTGTGAATAGAAGGAGAACCAAGAGGGAATGGAACTCGAACAGGGGAGGTTGGAGGTTTGATTCTGGGAACAAAGGGAAACAACCGATGCTCTAGAGAAAAGGCCTCAGGGATCGAGGTAACAGAGGTTTCCCTCTCTGTCAGAGCAACAAATTTGACAAGAGGAGGGGTAGTGAAACTGGGGGAGGAGAAGTCAATAGTAAAAATCCCAAAATTTAAAATTCTAGAAGCTCCAGCGGATGGTGTAATAAGAAAGTGAGAAACAATTACTGGAGTTGCTATAGGAGGATAATGAAAATAATCATAAATACCTAGTTTAGTAGCTGAAGTACCCTCCTAAAGGATATTTCGTCTTTTGATGACTTTCTTTGGGTCAACTTTAGGTGTTTCTAAAGGCAACTGTGGAGTGGACCTCATGTGTCTGCCCATGGAAGCCATAGTTGAAACAATGGAGTCACCATAGTGGATTCACCAGGTGCACCATTTCAATATTTGATGAACTAAGTCATGATGGAGCTTCAGAACCAGTAAGATTTTTTGTTCAATCCCAGGGAAAGTATTCAATTCATCCCTCAAAACAGTGCCAGAAATGTTAGCACTGGAAGTCACCTCTCGATTGCTACAGAGGTAAGCCCAATACCCATCAGTATATATGTCATAGTGAATAGTTTTAAAGGGTGGTCTAATGGATGCAATATCAATATTATATCACTTTAACTCAGAAAACTGGGCTGGAATGCACAGGCAAGTGAGGTCTCCATCTAAATTCATTCAATAAGTTGTAATAAGGTTGAGTAGGGGGAGGAACTTGAGGAAAAAGAAGAGGTCCACTATGGACATCCGGTCTTCCAACAGCCTAAGGAGGAAAAAATCAAAAGGAAATATCCTCTTGGTTTATATTTTCAAGGGACTAAATGAAATTATCACTGAACTGAAATCAAACATACATCACAATTCAATGACAACAACCTGGCTGGATCATCCATGCCTGAGTCATTCAGCATTGGAGGGAAAGGATGCAACATAAAATGATTAAAACTGGTCGTAATGTCATTATGATCAAACCTATATCACAAGAACACAACTACCCTCGACTGGATCCTCCATGCCCGAGTGTTCTAACACAACCATTCATAGAGATATGAAAAGAAGTTGACTTACATTAAACAAGAAGTCTCAAATACAGATACATAACCAGAAGAACTAGAGTTTTGTTAAAACTTTACAATATGGGAGCCTAGCTCATCCATTGATGCTAACAAAATATGAGGAAGACTCCTATATACTCAGAGAAAAACTATAGAAGCATGCTCGAGTCTTTGCATTGAAGGAATTACGTGTGCATGCTTCCTGGAAGACTGTGCATGTAGACTCTTGTCATAAGAGACCTCTTGTTAGACACAATCGTGCTTCAGGAAGGTTTTGTAGCTAAGCCAACTTGTTGACAGTCCTTTCTCGAGATTTCCATTTATGGTGGAAACGATGTTCAACCACCACCAAATAACTTCAATAACTGCTTCATCAAGATCAATAAGGCCCAATTCGGCACTGCATGTGTGGAATTTGGTGGCCTCTACATTCTACCATCTGGATTTAAGTTGGATGCTCACAAGGAGGCCTGACAACGGACGAGAAAATCGACAATGTGATTGGTGTGCTCAACATGGAATAGCAGACGTGGATATGTCTAGGTGGAGGGAGATGAGAAGGGGAGATGTGACAGGTGGGATAGTGAGTGGAGGACAGGTGTGAGGGAGCGAAAGTTATAGGGGAGTGGGGGATGTGATGAACATAGGAGAGATATGGAGTGGGGGACAGCTGTCGGTGGGACAAAGAAACCACTTGTTGACCCGGGATAGGGCCTTATACACACATGCACATATCAGGGTTGCGAAAAGTGGTTTGAATCTTCACTGCTTTTGGATCTTATGTGTGTCTCTGGCTGACACGTAGCATATCCACAAAACCATGGTTTCAAACCCGTCCCACCCTACAATTCTTATCTTCTGCGCATGTTGGGGCCCCGATATGATCAACAACCATCAATATGGAGCACTTAGATCTCAGTCACCCAGATCTACGCACCTTTTAGATCAGCATGCCAAACAGTCACATCGACCCCAACAAACTTAGGATAATCACCATTTAGTTGGTTTTTAGCCCCTTTCTCGCCTTTTGTGACCTAGAGGCCAAAACCAAGGGAAAAACATCCCCCCTGCAGAAACATGTGATAACAAATAGGAATCAATATGCATTTGGGTGTTTCCTTTCATAAAAAGAAAAAAGAAAGATACTCTTCTCCCTCTCATAAATAGGATTCATCGAAAGGAAAATTGTTCAAATTTCATCATGTTGCATCCTTCTAGAGCTGATTCCTTTCACATCATAATTTTCACTCCCACACAACCATTTTACTAAAGAACAAGTTTAAAAATGAAATTGCGCTAATACAATTAACTAGACGTTTTCTTTTCTAATAATTCCAACAATAGTCTAGGTATAGGGACTTTGGACTAATATAAGTGAGTAAATTTTCCAAGACCATGAACACAAACCATATAATATTAAAGAGTTCTTAAATACAACCTTTGTATAGGCATAGTCAAATCCCCCCTCTCACAGGGGTTACACACGAGGTCGCATGCAACAGGGAAATGGAGATTACCCCTCCAAGGCTTAACCAAATGTAGTTTAATGATAGTATATTGGGGATTCTTATTGAGAATCAGTTGTTTCCATTTGGTCTCAGAAATTTGTGAATCATGAATCCGTTCGAGGTCCTCTGAAGTTTTTTTCGGTTCTCTTGTTCTCAGTCCTCTTGAGGAATTTCATACTTGATATCCTACCCAAACCGTCGGACTCGACTGTTGAATGTACCCTCCTGAAGGTTGAATGTGAGTTGGTAACCTTAGTTTACACAATATTAAGGTCTCTTACACAAGGTGATGACAAAGGGGAGTATTCACTATACCTGGATCAAACGTTGGTCAAACTCACTTGGGCTTCTTGGAGGGAAACCCACGTATAGACCATCAGCAATATTACACCAAGGTGTAAGTTTGTTAAGCAGGCCACCAATGTAAATAATCCACCCACTTATCCCCACCCCTTCTCACATGTTCCCACAATGTTGGATTTCACCACCAAATAGTGAGCTCATGGTGAGAATATTTGGTTTGTTTGTTTGATTTCTATATTTTTTAGCGCATGATGCTTATTTTATTTAGTTGGATTTAGGAATTTCATTGTCATATCTCAATCCTAGATGATCAAAAGTTGCATAGGTCTCATAGGATGATAGGGTTTCCTCCACTACATTACAAAATTTTACCTCCCAACTCACTCGAAGATCACCTTTGAGAGGAATTCCATGAGGAAAACCACTTTGAAGTTGGAAGTGTTGTTACCACTTTGCTTGAACACCCAGGAGGAGATAACTTTTGAGAGCGATTTGTACTCCCTGCAAATCCCCCCTTGACTGACCCTTTTGGTCCTCTCCTTCTTTAGGTAAACGCTACTATAGAACCTAAACTTGGTACTGATTACCCATGTCTACCTCTTGTACCTTGTGAAGACATCGTGAGTATGTAAACCCAAAAAATTCATTTACCAAAAGGTTACATCACACCACCATGGATTTTGGGTACATCTGACCCTATGCAAACCCCTGAAAAACCCGAAGATATCATTTCTAGAGTAGATACAACCATAGACTCTGCTTTCAAACTCTTGCAATGATATCAATCACATGCTTCTTCATGCACCCCTTGCCCCCCCCGTATCTAGTATCTCCCATATGTTTCCAACTTGTTTCCCCCATTCCTCCCCCATTTACTTTGCACCACAATCGACTCAACCGAACATCACCACAACCAAAAAATCAACATTGACATTTGTATCCTTTGTTGTCCCCACCATTTTATCACCACCCTCAAGAACACAACTTGTTACAGGAAAGTCCCCCTACAGACAAGTGGATTCCCTCTTGGATACTAGACCCCTATAACCAAGACATAAAGTTGCTAATGTGGACATTGACATTCCTTTTCATGAAGCTAAACTATTCAAGGAAGAAGAAGAAACAAAGGTAAATACCTTTACTGACGTGTTTCCTTGCTCAATCCAGGCTGATCTTGATCTCCAAGTTCTTCAGAAGGTCCTTCAATACAATGAGAAACAACAATGAAACATACTTCCTACTCTACCATGATTAGATTCATAATAGATCTATCAAAAGAAACAAGTTTATGAAACATACACAAACTTAAAGGAAATAGGCCAAGCAAATATTTATATTAATGAAAACAAAGCAAAGTGCTTACAACCATAGATGTAGATGCAACAACTTCACCAAGCTCTCTTTGTCCAGGCCCTTGCTCAAAAGTTCCACGATCAGAATGACTGTAAGTTTCACTGATAAATATCCCTTATGATATCATAAGTTTGATGCCTCTAAACTGCCATGTGCTTTTCACCATGAGAAGGCCTCCTCATATAAGCTTGGAGAGAACCAACCACCTTATATATTCTTGGTATAGGTTGAGGATCTTTCTCCTTCAGTTATGGATCTTCCCTAAGATCGAGCCATGACCTCAGATTCAAATCTAACTGATTTCCAAGATGAAGGGGATTTTTCCCTGATTTTCCTCAACAACCCAATTTTTTCTCAAACAAGCCAGTGCTCCCCCAAAAGGGTGCACAGAGCATTGCAAAACTCCCCCAAAGGAGGGTATAGAGTGCTAGCACTCCCTGACAGTGGGCAGGCGAGCGTTGCCCAACATTCCTTCAAAAAATCCCAATTCTCCCCCAGAATGGTGTCCTGAGTGTTGCAACGCCCCCCCAAAGAGGGGTAGGAAGCATTGGCACTCCCTGACAGTGGGTAGGGGAGTGTTTCCCTTCAAAAATAACTTTTAAGTGGTTTTCTCAATGGAAAAATATTTGTACTCCTCATTAGATGATTTCTCCTTCTTAAACCAGTCTTTGAAGGTGTCTGAAGTGTCCTTATGATGTCATTAGAGACATGACATAGGAAATATGGTAGTATGATGTTTGCAACACTTGCAACCAAAACTGTGACACTTGCGACACTAGTAATGACGACAATGGGTCATCATTGAAGTGAGTAATTTTGATGTGTAACCGATTTCTCCCCAAAGTGTGAAGTTAGAAGATGGAAACTGATGACTGAAGTACTTTGTAGACTTTTTCAATCAAGGGTATGGATGCAAAGAACTTGGTAGAAGCTACACACAACCAACAACAAAAATTATGACATGTTTCAAACCCAAGGCAAGCATACCTATGTTTGGGTGATAAACACTTGCAAGGTATGACTGCCATAAGATACACTACATATCCATAGTTGTATTAAAAAAAATGTATAGCCACCAAATATACAATGTGGATCTATACTCCCATGACATGAACTGATCATAGCCATGAAAAATACATAGTGGATCTACGAGATGACAAGACATAGCCACAAACCAATACAAAGTGGATCTATGTAACAGTATATGTGTCAATATTTAAAAGAAACTCCGTCGCAACCTGGGAAAATTATATATCAAAGTGATCACTCAACCCAGGTTTTTTTACTGATCCTAATGTAGTATGAGTCTAACCATGTGAATAGATGTTTTGATGTCTAACATGGTAGAAACCACTTGATTACTGGTTGATGAGGTAAATTGTTAACAAGCGCGAGGGAAATCACCATTGATGTCAATGATTCCCTAGGTACCCTAGTACATTCCAGCGAGTGTAAACACATGAGATCAAGTCGAACATCCATGGAATCATCCAATTAGGGGTCAATGATGTAAACCCACTGTTGGAAGCGAGGAGGCTTGCCAGTGAGGCATGCAGGTCCCAAGGTACTAACTGGTTTCTAATTCTAGTTCCTGGATAATGTGTTGAAGTCGATAAGAATAGACTTTTCGCAGGAGGGCCTTGATATATCCCCGATCAACGACATTAAAATGACACAAATATGTAAATTGGTGCATCAAATGAACATGGAATGACACAGGTATTGAAACAAGAAATTTGTGATGGTTGACTCTCGAGGCAGATACTTCCCTTAAACATTGAGGAACAACAAAAGAAACATGACATGGACCAAAACATGATGATGCAGTGGATACTATGAATTTCTCTAAGTGACCCAAAGGATTAATAAAACTCATAGGATTGGTTCAGTGCAGAGGTTTAGCAGATTTAAAATGCGTGCAAAGAAAAAGTGTCATGTTCAAGGGTGACCGTAAGAGTGACTTGTAATGATCCAAAAAACTTCTTGTCTTGCTTCCTTCAATTTTTTCCCCCATCCAGATAGACGAGTACCTCTTTTTAATTTAATGAGCTCGAGGAGGATAAAACATGCTCGATATAACTCACCTTCGGTAAGTCCCTGTTTAATGAACTAGAAGAAGTACGGGTTCAGTCCCGTATGGTCCCTTCAATGTATGATTTTTTTAAGGAGTCCATAGAAGGTAAAATCAATGATTTTTCATGTTTAGAGAGTCTGAAAAGAACTTAAAGATGACTCCAGTGTTATCCTTTTTCGTAATGTTAGTTTCGTGAGGCTGAAAAAGAGATAAATTATCACTCGAAAGATGCCCTTTCAAACTTTTAACAAGTGGGAAAGGAAGCAATATCACTCAACAATCTTTTCATGCTTAGAGAGTCTGAAAAGAGATTAAAGACGACTCCAGGGGGTTCCTTTTTCATTTATCTATGCGAGTCCAAAAAAGTGATAAAAGTGTACTCGGTTACATTCTTATGTATTTTCAATACTCTACCCCCAGTTTGAAAGCTAGTGGCTTAACTCTAGAATGATCATTAAAGGCTGGAGACGTGCCCCCCAAGCTTCAATTCATTCACCGACTTTGAGGATGTCACCAATTTCTGTACTAGATGAAGAAAAATGATAAGGGTGGATGAAAAGAAGGTTCAAATACGAGACCTAATGAAAGTCTCGACTCGACATCTACGAGATCTGGAGAAAGACTCGACTTGATATGAGAGGTGACTGTTTCATTTTTTAACGATCTTAACACAGGAAAAGAACTATGCTCAAGGCTCCAGGTTGAATCCCTATATTTATGTTTCATTTTTTAACGATCTTGTTACAGAGAGGAAAAACTATTCTCATAGCTTCTATTTTAGGAAAATCCCCCCACGGACAAGTGGATTCCCTCTCAGATACTAGACCCCTATAACCAAGACAGAAAGGTGCTAATGTGGACATTGACATTCCTTTTCATGAAGCTAAACTATTCAAGGAAGAAGAAGAAACAAAGGTAAATACCTTTACCGACGTTTGTCCTTGCTCGATCCAGGTTGATCTTGATCTCCAAGTTCTTCAGAAGGTCCTGTAATACAATGAACAACAACAACAAAACATACTTCCTACTCTACCATGATTAGATTCATAATAAATCTATCAAAAGAAACAAGTTCATGAAACATACACAAACTTAAAGGAAACAAGCCAAGCACATATTTATATTAATGAAAACAAAGCAAAGTGATTACAACCATAGATGTAGATGCATCAACTTCACCAAGCTCTCTCTGTCCAGACCCTTGCTCAAAAGTTCCAAGATCATAATGACTCTAAATTTCACTGATAAATCTCCTTGATGAGATCATAAGTTTGATGCCTCTAAACTGCCATGTGTTTTTCACCATGAGAAGGCCTCCTTATATAATCTTGGAGAGACCCAACCACATTAGATATTATTGGGATAGATTGAGGATCTTTCTCCTTTAGTTTTGGATCTTCCCTAATATCCATCCATGACCTCAGATTCAAATCCAACTGAGTTCCAAGATGAAGGGGATTTTCCCCTGATTTTCCTCAACAACCCAAAATTTTCTCAAACAGGCCAACACTCCCCCAAAAGGGTGCACAGAGCATTGCAACACTCCCCCAAAGGAGGGTACAAAGTGCTAGCACTCCTTGACAGTGGGTAGGGGAGTGTTTCCCAACATTCCTTCAAACAATCTCAACGCTCCCTCAGAATGGTGTCTTGAGTGTTGCAACGTCCCCCCAAAGAGGGGTAGGGAGCGTTGGCACTCCCTGACAGTGGGTAGGGGAGCGTTTCCCTTCAAAAATTATTTTTAAGTGGTTTTCTCAATGGAAAAAGCTTTGTACTCCTCATTAGATGATTTCTCCTTCTTAAACCAATATTTGAAGGTGTCTTAAGTGTCCTTATGATGTCGTTAGAGACACAACATAGTCAAGATGGCAGTATGATGTTTGCGACACTTGCGACCAAAAATGCGACACTTGCGACACTAGTAATGATGACAATGGGTCATCACTGAAGTGAGTAATTTTGATGTGTAACACAAATTTCTACACCCTCCATTGGGATGAAACATTTCTTTACCGCATTGTTCTTAGGCGGTGATCCAAACCTCTTTGGACAACAACCTTCAACATGAGTATTACCTCCCCAAAGAATTCAAGTAATGGGTTTTGGTTAAAAAACATCCATGAGCTAACCTTTCACTAGGGGACATCCAGAATATATTTTCTCTGGGGGCACCAATCAACTGGGGGGAAACCCCCAGCTACTAGACAACACCCATCATGAAGCTAGACTATTACCTCTACCACTAGCCTACTATATGGCCACCCAAACCCAGGAATAACCAATACCATATGGAACCAACCTCCACAACCCACCAATCCTACAATTGCTACTCAACCTGGAGGACCACCTTATGGTGGAGGACCTCCCACTAGAACCCCTAGCAAACCACCCTATGGAAGTAGACCCCATGGAGGACCAACCCATGGGGGAGGACCCCATGGGGGACCACCCTATGGAGGCGGTCTTCCTGGAGGACTACCTTATTAAGGAGGACCCCATGGAGGACCACTCTATGGAGGAGGCCCTTCTGGAGGACCACCCTAAGGAGGAGGACCTCCTGGGGGACCACCCTATGGAGGAGGACCCCCTAGAAGACCACCTTATAGAGAAGGACCTACATAACAACACCCATATGGAGGATGATCACATAAACCACCTCCACAGGTCAACAAGAAACTCCCATTTTTGGAAACTTTATATTTTTATGATCTTTACCAGACAACACCCATCATGGGGCCAAACTATTCCCTCTAACAATAGCCTACTATATGGCCACCCATACCCAGGAATATCCAATATTGTATGGAACCAACCTCCACAACCCATCAATACTAAAATTTATACTCAACCAGGAGGAACCCTTAGAGGACCACCCTATGGTGGAGGACCTCCCGAAGGATCCCCTGGAGGACCACCCTATGGTGGAGGACCTCCCAACAGACCTTGTGGTGGACCACCCCATGGTGGAGGGGGACCACCTTATGGAATCATACCTCCTAGAGGACCTCCCCATGGGGGAGGACCTACCCATGGTGAAGGACCCCCTGGGGGACCACCCTATGGAGGAGGGCCTCTTGGAGGACCCCCTGGAGGACCAACCTATGGAGGAGCCCCTCTTGGGCGACCACCCTATGGAGGAGGACCTCTTGGAGAACCACCTAGTGGAGGAGGAAACCCTAGAGGACCACCCTATGGTGGAGGACTCCCTCGCAGACCACCTTAGGGAGGAGGACCTCCATAACAACACCCATATGGAGGAGGATCACATAACCCACCTCCACTGGTCAATAAACAACTCCTATTTTTGGCAAATTTATATTTTCCTGATCTTTCAAGGTTGACTAATGATCCCATATGTCATTCACCTTTTTGGCCCCCCATTCCTACCAAACAACCTTTCAATATTCCCAAGTTTGCTGGAAATCCTAGAGAATATCCAAACAATCACGTGATGAATTTCCACCTACGGTTTTCTTCGAACTCCTTGATGGACGATTCCATCTGATTACAAATTTTCCAACAATCTCTTATAGGATCCACAACCAAATGGTATATAGAGTTGTTGCAAAACTCCTTTGATGACTTTAATTCCATTTCTATGGAAGTTTTGACACACTTCAAATCACCAATTGGATATGAAATTGGTAATGAGATTTTAACCTCATTACTCAATTCAACCTCCACCCATATCTCTGATCACATTCATGAGTGGAGACATCGACAACAACTAATTAAATCCACAATCCTGAACCAAATTTTAGTTGAATAGTTTACCAAGTCTCTTTTTCCAACTATTGATCAAGATGTCTCCATGGGAGGCACCAATATTGAGGAACAAGCCATCTCTCATTCCCAATACCTAGATTTAGTATATTCTCAATACGACATGTTATACGACTTGACTCCCCATGCTCCTCATGTTAGAAAAATAGGACTGCAGAGCAATAAAATAAAAAAATGCAGAAACAACACACAAAAGATACACAATACAATAGAGACACAGATTTACGTGGTTCACCCAGTGTGGGCTACGTCCACCAAAGAAATTGCCAGGTCTTTCCTTTATTATTATCCAACAAATGAAGGGATACAACCTACAACAAACCTGTTGTAACTTCCTCTTCTTTCACTCACAATCTCCTCTCTCATAATATAATACTCACCATAATGCATAGTCACAATACATTTGCCTCATCACAGAGGGTTGCCTTCTAAGGAAAAAAACACTAACATAACTTCTACCATTATATCTGCGACCTTATAATGAACGGTCTAGATTTACAATGAAATTAGAATATACATTTACACGACAATTTTTCCTTTAGGGGATTCACCCCCAAACCCCCGAGCTGGGGGAATAGCCCCCCTGGACCCCGCAGAGCTCTGCACTCCCCCACGTGGAAGAGTGTACATTCTTCTGGGGTGTAAAGTCTTCATGGGGTATAAACATGGCTGAGAGAAAGGACCCTTGAATCAAGAAGATAATCAGGCTCCACAACCAACAATATCCCACTTGGAGACTGATCTCAACAAATCCATCTCTACTGTATATGATGGACTCTGAACCTTCTTGGACCTGGAAAATTTCTCATCTTCATCTTCATTCTTAAAGACCAACTGAAACTGAGTAGGAACTCAGTTTCTCTTTGGTTACTCCCTTTGTTAACATGTCTGCAGGATTCTGGCTAGTGTGTATGTTTTCCAACTTTAAATGTCCATCTTCCAAGGCAGATCATATGAAGTGGTAACTCAACTGTATATTCTTAGTCTTCGAATGGAAGTTTGAGTTATTTGCAAGATTAATTGCACTCTCACTATCACAGTACAACCTTCTATTCTCCTGCTTCTTTCCCAATTCCTCCATAAAACTTTGTAACCAAATCATCTCTTTACTAGCCTTTGTAGCAGCAACATACTCTGCCTCTGTTGTTGAAAGTGCAACAACATTTTGCAATTTCTAAATCCAACTTACTATTGTTCCACCTATAGTAAAAACATACCCTGTTGTGCTCCTCCTGCTGTCTTTATTACCTGCCATATCTAAATCAACATATCCCTGTAGAAAAGTGTCTGAACCTCCAAAACATAATGCATGAGTAGCAGTACCTCTCAAATACCTAAGAATCCACTTTACTACCTCCCAATGTTCTTTACCTGGATTGTTCATATACCTTCTCACAACTCCCACTGCATGTGCAATATCTGCTCTTGTGCAAACCATTGCATACATCAAGCTGCCTACTGCTGATGAATAAGGGACCTTGGACATGTATTCTATCTCCTTCTGTGTCTTGGGACACATTTCCTTAGTTAATTTGAAATGGTTGGCCAAAGGTGTACTAACTGGTTTTTCATTCTGCATTCTAAACCTCTCCAACACCTTCTCTATGTACTCACCCTGAGACAATGTCAATTTGTGATTTTTTATGTCTCTTGTTATTCTCATGTTAAGGATTTTCTTTGCAGCACCCAAATCCTTCATCACAAATGAATTGGATAATTTCTTCTTGAGCATATTTATATCCTGCATATTAAACCTTGCAACAAGCATTTCATCTACATACAATAGCAAGATAATATAGCTTCCATTTTCTAGTCTTTAAAATAAACACAGTGATCAGAATGACATCTACTGTAACCTTGTTCTATCATAAACCTGTCAAAATTCAAATACCACTGCCTTGGAGCTTGCTTTAGGCCATACAAGCTCTTCTTCAACCTGCATACCAAATTCTCCTTCCCTTTGACCTCATACCCCTGTGGCTACTGCATATAAATCTCTTCCTCCAAA
>ML801553.1:67415-97017 GCA_009831015.1 Picea engelmannii | reverse complement strand
ATATATATATATATATATATATATATATATATATATATATATATATATATATATATATATATATATATATATATATATATATATAAAGTGTTTTCAAAAACATCCAAAACCCATATAACATAACAAAATTGGGTTATCTTCCCATTCATTCACAATGTAAAAATGCATCAGACTCAAACAACACTAATCGTTATGAGGAGCCCTATGATCACTATCACACAGTACTTCTCGTGCAACCTTCCACATAAGGTGCTCAAACCAATTCCCTACACCTACTACATTCCTATGCATACGCCGAGGTATGTCATCCATATGTGGCACATGAATCCCCACAGTCAAGCACTCGAGGTTCTCCTCGAGGTCCTCCAACAACTCTGCATCTACTTCTCCCCCATGATGCTCTCTCCCGACACCAAGTTGTTCACCTCACCGAATCAATGGCGACATCCCCATTGAACGTATTGGTGCACAATATACACCCCAACAAGTATTTGTTATGTCACACACAAAAAACAATAAAAAATAAAAAATACCAAAAATATTGAACGAATTATATTTCTTACCAAACTCATCACTAAACCTTTTCCCCTCAATAAGAACCATATCTGGTTCATCATGACAATACACACCATGATATGCATAGTCATCTATCACCACTATTTGGTGATCCCACCATCGGAAAAACTTTGCATCTAACTAAAATTGAGCCCCCCCCCCTTGAGTTAGGAAATTAAATCGGTCCCCTTTTTCATCACTGGATCTCAGAACCCATCTTCTGGAACCCCATCCCATGGACATAAAGTGGGAACTTGCTCAAAGAAAAAATAAAACAAAATCAATCCATAACATAATTGCTTTTGTCACCCCATTTGTACACTATCGAGGACAGATACATCGTAGAATAATCCACCTGACTTCTTGAAGACAAGTGAGGACTTGTACTACCAGTTGCTTATGTGATGGTAAATAAGATAGTACTCAAGGTCAAATCAGGTACTTTCCCATTTGGTAGCTTATTGTTGTTCTTTTGTGTTCTTGGGTGACAATAGCGTGCCACATAATCATCCACTTTTTCCACGCTCCCTCACTTGGCACCCACCAAAAACATCGTCACACCATGGCGAGACAATCTTGTAAAAAAGTATATTTCTTCAACCTCCAAAGTCAATGCTTGATCTTGTACAACAAAGTGTCGACAATCGACATCCCACATGTCTACCAATTTCTGTAACATGAGTGGTTATGACCACATGTTTTGACATAAGAAGAATTGTAATAACCCACAGTCTCTCAATGCATCAAGAGTGGTGGGATCATCTATCGCTGCATTATAATTCAACTTGTGTTATCTCTCTCTCTCCATTCCAACATGATGCCTGCACCTACCACAAAACATCAAAACTTGCATTAGAACCCATTCACACAAAAAATTCATCAAAATGAAAAACTTGGCCAAAAACCTTTGTTCACCCCACCCTTTGGTAGATAGAGCAACTGAATCATTCGGTCCCTGACCCTTTTTCTCCACAGAGAAACCTGTCATGAGCTCAAGGTTTGGCCACCCCTCAATTTATCTTTAGGAGAGACTGGTCACCCTTCCCAGTTAAACTCAGAATGGTCGAATCCTTCGGTCGCACACAACATAGAGGCCAGGGTGACCACAATTTGGAAAACATTTTGTGGCTTAATACCACTTAACAAATGAATGAAATAAGAAAAAAAAACATGGGTTTTGCGAGTTGGGATCCGATATCTTACTTGGTATCTGAAATATGCAATATTTGTGGCTCCAAGCTCTGCGATTTCCGCTCCAAATTTTGAGAAGAAAATGGCTCTCCAAACTTTCATGAAGGTAAATAAGTAAAATGAGGTAAAAAAATTCCTTTTCACTCCATAAATGGTTTCATTTTACCTCTTTTCACACTATAAGTAGTTCATTTTCTTGTCTTTCTAGACATTTATCTCTTGGGACCACATACTAATCACTCTCTTGGAAGAAAAACTATTATTATAAGTTATGGAACCATCATCGAGGACTCTTTAAGCTATTTTCTAACTTGTTAAAAAATGAAAAGATTGTTGAGCGATATTGTTGCCTTTCACACTCGTTAAATTAAATTAGAAAGCACGTCTGTCGAGCCATAATTTATCTCTTTTTTGGTCTCTTCAGACTATTTAATAAAAAGGAACACCCTATCCGTTGAGGTTACGAGATTTCTCCTCCTCATTGTTTTAAACTTTTTCGGGCCCATGAGACTAAATTTATGATAAAAGTAGCCCCCTGTAGTTTTCTTTAATTTTTTTAGACTCCCTAAAACAAAAAACACCGACGAACACAAACCTACTCGGGCTTAAGAAAAATCCATAGGTAAGTATATGGAGTTTTCTTTAAGCTCTTTTCAGACTCCTTCAATATGAAAAAACCCTCAAGTTTACCTTCCATGGACTCGTTAAACTCTACATTGAAGGACCTGTAATTCATTTATGGGATCAAACTGCCCCTTCTTCAGGTTCATTAAAAGTATGTTGAGGGACTTATTCTCAAATGAGCTATATTGAGAACATGTTATCCTCCTCAAGCTCATAAAATTATAAGGAGGTACTCAATATTCACGGTGGGGATTTTTAGAGGGTTTTCCACATTATTACCTTTATCATATGGAAGTCGTCCCTTTTTTAGTCGTCCTTAAACAATGCACTTGTTCCAGCTTCCATTACAACAATCAGGCTATCCATTATATCTCCTTTTCTACCATCTCCATTTAACTGTCATGCCCCATTTATGACTTCATTTCCATGTCTTTCATGAGCCTGGTTATGGTCCTTTTTGAGTCAATGTCTCTGAGTCAAGAAATTTGTCGTGCATACTAGTTTAAGGAAAATCATCCCTGGTCGACCACTTGCCATCTTTCATCCCAGTTCTCCTGATCACTCATGTGTGATTTGTGCTCTATAATTACAATATTCACATCATCTATACTTGTTTTTTGTCGATTTATGGGGGATACCTTAAGGCCCTCCTTCGACGGATTTCATCCTTTCGACTTCAAATCATTATCCAAGATCGAAATCTAGAAACCCCTTAGTACCCTGGAGCTCGCAGACATTAGTGGCCAGTGTCCTTTCATTTTGAGAGTGGATTTTCATCATTGGATCATGTCGAATGATTCTACAAGTGTTCTACATAAGCACCTTTATTCACACTTCGTATATTGTACTAGGTATCTTGAGATCCACTATCATTATCGGTGGATTCTCTCATGTCGGTAAATGCTTGACATTAATGATCGGTAATTCGATGGTTTCTGCCATGCTCGACATCAACTCACTTAGTCGCATGTTGTATATTCATACCTTTCCGATGTAAGTCAAAGACCTTGGGAGAAGTTGTTTTTCCTATTTGTTAATTCCCTCTCCCAAGTTGCTCTAGATATTTTTCATGAGTACTTCAGAGATTTCTCTATCATTGAGTCATCTCATTGATCAATACACTACATCATAGATCCACATTTTTATTTGGTGGTGGCTATGATATAACTTGCGACATGGATCCATAGTGTATTTTTCGTGGATATGAACTATTCATATGTGTCTTGCATGGATCCATAGTCTATTATTGGTAGATATGCACTAGTCTTTTTACCGAGCATGGGTATGGTCGCCTCGGGGGAATTTTTCTACAGAACTAGTGATTATCTTCTCCAATCTTCTTTTCCCACAACTTTGCACCTTTTATTGGTAAAGTATTTAGGCCATCATAAACCTATTCTTACCTCACACTTTAGGGGGAATATATTAAGGAGTTATTGACCCCCTAACCCTTAGGACATCATCCCCTTAAGGTCATACACTCAAAAAACATTTTGTATCCCTTTCTCCCTCAGTTCTGGGTCACTTTACCTTTTTTCTCCCTTTACCTTCCTTAATGGGGTGACCAAAGGGGTTGGTCACCCTCCCTAGTCTTCCTTGGGGAGACTAGTTGCTCTATCTATGTGTACTAGTCGTGACCATGCCTAGAAGCTCCATTTTTGGACTTGGTTGCAATTGGATGATATCATCCTCTGATTTCCTGGGGTATAGTCTAAAGAGGACTACTATTGGGAGCTCAAATATCTTATGATACTTACCCTTTGGAATTATTCCCAAATTCCTATAATAACTAAGCCATTTCCAATGAGAGGAGAGGAGAAAAGATTAGCAAAATTTTGTTGGTGGTTTGGATTCAAGGCTTGGGAAAAGAACTTGGAGATATATCTATTCATCAACTTCATATGTAATCTATATTTTTTTTATGATGTTTTAATAGAAAGTGTACTAAGTGTTTCCCTCTATACGATTGGTTATGTGTTCATAAGTTCCCATTTGTATAGATCTAGTAATGTTATGAGATATGACTTGTTAGTAGATCTAATATCTATATGATTGATTTGATATTTGGAAGGTCTCTTTTTTCCTTGTGTGTAGATCTGTATCATTTGGAGTAGGAACGATTGTGGAATGAAATGCCAACCAGGAGCGTGCATGGACAATTGTCATGAATAAGGTGTGATCCTTTGTCACTTTCCCTTAGTTACTTATCATATATATCATATCTAGGAAACTTTGTAGCTTACACTATTATTCATGTCTTAGGTATAGGAAGAACCTAAGGGAGCTTAGCTTATGTAGGGCACAAAATCCCTATAATAGGGGGGAAGTCTATGTGTGCATGGAGAAAGAGAGTTGCAGTGAGAGGATTGCACTACAGAGTGTCTAGGAAAAATGGAGAAAGAGATAGCATGATATATCTATTGTAAGTGTAGTGCACAATCCTGAGACAATTACAGAAAGAATAATAAGTAATCAAGTCCTTGTGGACGTAGCCCAAAGTTCGGTGAACCACGCTAATTACTGTGTCTTATTTTCTTTTATGTGATTGACCATGAATATTCTCTTTATGTATGTTAGATTAGATTTGTCTACCATATGATCACTATGCAATAGTATGAATGTTACAGTAGATGGTTTATGATGCAATCTACAATATAATGGTACTATATAACTAAATTCAATAAGTAATCAAGGAAGAACAAATACACGATAATGCGCACTGAACATATAAGTAATAATGATTAAGATGATCACCTCCCATTCCCTTACTACTATAGAAACTTGGTCCCTGCAACCCCAATAGATTCCTCTGGGGAGACTTAAATTGCATGTAGGTGATGCCAAAAGGGTCGGTGTTTGAAGGGTTTTTTTGGTTAAGATAACTTGAACCTATGGTATTACAACTGCGTGCCAACACATAGAGTATGGGGAGGTGAATCTTCCTCATTACTAGTTTCACCCCTTCATTTTTTACTTCATATTGTTGTTCAATTGTATGCTCAAGAGTGGTTTTAGTTTTGGACAACAACGCTTGTATATCACTTTGCAATCCATCTAAACATAATCCTTCATTTGGAGGGGTTTGTTTATTTGATAAATTTGGAGGTGGTATTTTAAAAGGGGTTTTAAAAAACCCTTTATTAGAGGATGATTCTCCTGAGTTTATTTTTAGATCAATAACTTTGTTAGATAGCTTCTTGAGAGATTTTTGTAAGCTTTCAAGGTCAAGAGATTCTTGGTCTTTCTAAATTGTGGGAGGTTTGGGTAGTGTGTCAGTGTTATTTCACAAGGAATATTCTTGATTATTCTCAACACTTATATTGTCCTTTAGACTAAGCATATTGATGTAGCACCCCTTTCCCTCCTTGGGGTTCTTCAACCTCTCGGTCAAGGATCTTCAATTTTTTTAGCCGAATTAGCTCTACGGGACCCTGCTAGCCCCCAATTTAGTTTAACACATGCCCTTTTATCACCTTAGGAATAGGTCATATGGAACCAGAGGGCCCTTTTATAGTGCTCTTTAAACTTTGAATTTATGGGCGTTAACTCCTTCCACTAGCCCTTCTCCACATGAGACCTCAAGATATGACCTAGGGTTAAACCCTAAAAGGTGCTTCAAACTTCAACGTTCAGGAGTTTTGAACGTTCCAACTCCTTTTCCTTTCGAAGTGATTCACACCCGAAGTGACACATCGAGCACCACATTCTCCAACAATTGATGACTAGAATTCCCCCTCTATGATCTGACAACACTTGTCCTCTTTAGATCAACGACCACGATCTCCTTCACTAGATCAGGCTTCAGGAGTTTTTTGGATACTCCAACTTCACCTTTTATCTGAAGGACTCCCCCTTCAAAGCTCGTGGATCTCCACCATGTGTCCTCTCTGGATCTGACGGTCCAGATCTCCTCGTTCTTCATGACTTCGCCATGTTTGTGCTTGGCTTCACAAAATATTTAGGAGTTCTTTCTTACAAACTCTCCAATCTGCTGGCACGTACCCTCGCTGCATCCAACGGCAAGGATTTCTTCATGGATTGAGGACTTCGTCGATCCACACTCTTTAAACACTTTCAAACCTCTGAACTACGAAATGCAGAAAGACCCCACGGCTAACCTTCGTGCAACTTTCCCAGATCTGATGGTTTGGAATGATCCTTCTTCCTACTGAATGGATATTACTCATTGATTTATGAAATCTTCAAGAAATCCTCCCTATTGAAGGATTTTCTTCTTCTACCTCTTATGATCTTATTCTTTCTTGAAACCTCTAACTCCTCAGAGTGTTTCTTCAAAATTAGTCGAAACTTACCCTGTGCACGCCTTGCAATGGGTTTTCCTCCATGACTTAACTTCTTTGTGGATGACTGTGCAGACCTTGAAACAATTCTTCACACTTTTTTGTAAATAATTTTAAGTTACTCCTCCTAGACTTGTGAGTCAAAATACACTGTCAACGCACTCCATGTGGACAATATTAACTCTATTCATACAAATCTCCAAGTTATCTCTCTTGGAATTATCCCTCCTCGACACTCTAAACTTCTTAGAATGACTCCTTCGATACTTAACCAAATCTCGTCCCTATGCACACCTTGCCACAAGATTCCTTCAAATTAACTCTTGATGGGCGACTGTGCACTCCTTGCAATAGTTCTTATATGGCTCAATTGTTCCTCCTGAACAATATGAATCTAAGTGTGTTTCCACCTATGCACACCTTCAAGCTATCCCTCCTGAACTTCTAAGTCAAAACAAACTATATTGACGCACACCTTGTGGAAACTTATGCACTCCTTGCAAACAAAAGTTTCACGTTATCTCTTTTGAGCTTCTGAGTCGAAATAGACACTGTCAACATACACCTTGTAGACACTATGAACTCCTTGCACAACCTCATAGAAGAGAAACATTTGAAACTTATCTACTATCTCATAGATTCATACATTCAACAATGTAAATTCATTCATAACATAATAGAAAGTAATAACAGAGAATTGTTATTAAACATAAATCCTACCATTCATTCATTCATATAGACACGGTTAAAACAACAACAAACATGTGGATCAATGTTTCTCTGTTATATTCATTCAAATTATATGTACATGAGCTCATACAATGCTCTTCTTCATCTCTTAGAAACTCTCAACAACAACAACTCTCTGTAGCCTTCAGCTACAATAATCTTCAATAGCCTTCAATTAAATTACAACAACAACCTCTGCTTCAAGAACAACCTCATTTGGGAAACAATACATTTATTTATATAAGAGGGCTCAAAGAGTTTTTCCCTCCAACTACCTTAGTTCTATCCTATCGAAATAAAATCTTTCAACTACTAAGAATTTATTACAATAAATGTTTTAGACAGATAGATAAGAGAAAACTCTTCGAATCTGTACTGCAAGCTACTACATTAAAGGAAAATACATTTCCCATCGATCTCATGTGATGGTTCAGCTCCTAAGAACTGAAGATTTTCTTTAGTTACAATATTTTCAAGATATGTCATGATATTCCCTTCTTAAATTCAAAATCATTTCAAAATGCGCGCTAATGCACTGAGTTTTCTTCCACTCGTGCTTTGGTGACGATGCTCCTACATCATACTCCTTTGGACAAAAATTCATGGACTCCTGCACTGAATTTCGATGCTTTTGAATATTTGTTTCATTTACCCAATTGGAATATTCTATTGGGTGTCCTTTCCACTCTACCAAATACTCAAAATAAATCTTTCTCCTGGTCTTCTTACAAGTTATTTGATCTATGATCTTCTTCATCTGTGGATTTTCTGCTACAGGCATATTCTTCTCCCATTGGATCCCTTTGTAATCTTATGATCCTTTGGTGTCATATTTCCTATAGGGATATAGGTTTGAAAGGTTGAATATGGGTAATATACCCACATCTTATGGAAGCTCTATCTCATAAGCATTTTCATCAAATTTTCTTAGGATCGTGCATGGTCCTATCTTCTTCAATTTCAATTTTGTATATGTTCCCCTTGGGAAACTTTCCTTCCTAAGATGTGATATAACTTGATCTCCCACTTCAAAATGAATTTTTATCCTATGTTGATCAACCCTACATTTTTACTCTCTACGATTGTTCTGCAACTGCTCTTTGATCTGATTATGAAGCTTCTGCATTTCTGTAGTGAAGTCTTCTACTCTAGCGCTTCTGAATTCATTATGATCCATATCTCTCAAATTTGATACTCCTCTTGGATTCATCCCATGTACTATCTAGAATGAGCTCTTTCCTGTACATTTGTTCGGTGAGTCATTGTATGCAAACTTTGCTTGTGACAGAATTTGATCCCACTGGTTATGGTGTTCAGTGACTAGACTCCTTAGCAAATTTCCTAAACTTTGATTCACCACCTCATTACGTCCATCTGTTTGAGGGTGATATGATAAAATGAAATATAGTTTTGTCCTCAGCTTCTTCCACAATTTCCTCCAGAAATGACCAATAAATCTAGTGTCTATGTTTGAGAAAATACACTTAGGTAACCCATGAAGTCTCACAAATTTCTTGAAAAAAAAAATTGCAATGTGTGTTGCATCATTATTCTTATGGCATGGGATAAAGTGTGTCATATTTCAAAATATATCAACTACCACAAATATGGAATAACTTCCTCTTTGTGTCCTTGGAAATCCCAACACAAAATCCATGCTTATTTCATCCCAAGGCCTATCTGGAATAGGAAATGATTGATACAATTCAGTATTTTGTTTCTTTCCTTTTGCATACTAGAAAATTTTACATTTGTTTACAAACTTCTTCACTTATGCCCTCATACCTGGCCAATAGTATGAACTATTCAACTGTGCAAATGTCTTGTCATGGCCAAAATGTCTTGATATACCTCCACTATGTTTTTCCTTCAACAGGTTTTCTCTCATTGATCATTTTGGTATGCAAAACTGAAAACCTTTAAAAAAAAATCCATATTGAATCAGATACTACGTCCACTGGCTTCTATCCTTGAGCACATGATTTTCACATGTTTCATATGCCTCTTTAAAATCTGGGTCATCACAATACATCTCCTTAAGGTGTTCAAACCCTGAGGTTTTCACTTGAAATTCCTGCAGAATCAGACATCTCCTGCTTAATGCATCAACAACTTTGTTAGCGTTACCAGAAATATGTTTAATGCCAAAAGTGAAATTTTCATAAACTCTATCCACTTAGCATGTCTTTGATTTAACTTCTCTTGTATGGTTATGAATTGAAAGCCTGATTATCGCTATACAAAAAAATTCCTTTGGAACAAGGTAGTGCCTCCATTTCTTCAAGGCTTGAATTCTTGCATAAAATTCTTTGTCATATGTTGAGTACTTTCTCTTAGCGTCATTCATATTCTCACTGAAATATGCAACATGCCTATTATCTTGGCTCAAAACTACTCCAATTTCAACTCCACTAGCATCACATCTTACTTGAAATGTCTTCCTGGAATATGCAAGACCAGAATCGATTATTTTGTTATCTTCTCCTTTAACATCTGGAAGCCTTTCTCAGATTCTTCTGTCCACTTAAAATACTTGTGTCTCTTCATCACCGTATCCATCATTGGTTTACAAAGGCCAATGAAATTTCTAATGAACTTCCGATAGAAACTTTCTAATCCATGGAAGCTTCTCACCTCAAATATGCTCCTTGGAGAAAACCATTCTTTGATTTCTCTCACCTTCTCTGGATCCATATTCAATTCATTTGAAGAGATCAAAAAACCCAAGTAAATGAGTTATGTTCTCATAAAAGAGGATTTCTTCAGATTTATCAGCAACTTCTCCTGATGTAATCTTCTCATCACTAATGTTAAGTGCCTCAAATGTTCTTCTTCAGTTTTACTAAAGACTAATATATCATCCATATATACAATCACAAACTTACCAATGAAATATTTTAATACCTCATTCATCAACCTCATAAAAGTACTCAGGAAATTTGTTAATCCAAATGGCATAATAAGCCACTCATACAACCCTTCGTTTGTTTTCAAATTTGTTTTCCACTCATCAACTTCTCTCATTCTTATCTGGTGATATCCACTTTTCAGATCTGTCTTTGAAAAAAAAAATTATCCACTCAAACAATCCATTAAGTCATCCATCTTGGGAAAAGGAAATATGTACCTAATGGTGATCTTGTTTATGGCTCTTGAGTTTGTACACATTCTCCATCCTCCATCCTTTCTCGGACTTAACACAGTTTGTATTGCGCATGGACTCAAGCTTTCTCTGACCAAACTCTTGTCCATCAAATCCTGGACTTGTCTCTTTACCTCCTCATTCGCTTGAGGTGTCAATCTGTATGCTTCTTTGTTTGGAAGACTCACTCTTGGTATTAGATCAATGTGATGGATGATACTCCTAATGGGTAGAAATTATCTAGGTAACTCATCAATTACTATTTCAGCAAAATTATCTAACAACTCCTGAATTTCTTCAGGTAGATCATCCACATAAGTAATTGTAAGGAAAAATCCAGGTTTCCTTACCACAAAAAATTGCATCTCTTGTTCCCTCTTGAATTCACTTAGGAGTTCCTTCCCACTCATGAGAAGTATACTTGTGTTGGATTCTTCCTTTACCTTCTTTTCCTCAATTGGCAGTAACATGTGTGTCCTACCATTCTTCTCCAAGGTATAAGTATTTTTCCTTCCAGCATGAATGAAATTCCGGTCAAACTGTCATGGTCTCCCCAACAAAACATGAGATACGTCCATGGGATTCACATCACACAAAACCTCATCTCTATATCCTCCTATTTTAAATTCAACTAGCCATTGTTTAGTTACCATTACCTGGTGTCCTTTTTGCAACCATGCAACTCTATATGGACTCGAATGTGAAGTTGTATCTAGCTCCAATTTTTCCACCATCTCTATGGATACTAAGTTATCAGTTCTCCCACTATCAATTATCACCTTTCATACCCTATCTTTAGTCTTACAAGCATTTCTGAACAAATTGTTCCTCTCCACTGGTTTTTCAACCTCTGGCTCTAGCTTCAAGAGAACCTTCTTCATCATCAGAGATTTCCCATCTTTTGCACCTTTTGTTTCAACATTCTTCTTCTGCGCTTCCAAAATGTGAGCTTCACCTCCTCCTTCTCTCTTTATCTTGGGGCATTCCCAAGACATATGTATTGTCTTTCCATGGGCATAACACTTCACTTCTCCTCCTTTGCCTCTTCCTCTTCCTCGAGGAAAAGATTTTCTTCCACCATACTGTCTCCCTCGGGAACTTCCTCCTCTTTCTAAGTGACTATGTGGTTTTCCAATATCAACCTTGGGCTTATGTTCCTTATCATGGGCAATTCCTTTACCTTTGTTTAGACATAGTCTTTTTCTCCACTAGCTCTATTTTCTGGCCAACTTCTCCTCTGTCTTCAGCACAATCTGGTAAGCATCCTCCACTATCTTTACTGTCATCATGTTGATTTCATCCTAGATTTCATATCTTAGGCCATTTATATATCTAGCAACCTTTTGATCATATTTTTCTCTTTGTCCAGCCCTAATGTTCAACTTGTAGAACTTCTTTGTGTAGTCTCTCACTATCATTCCTTTCTGTCTCAGGTTCTGTAACTTCCTGAACAGATTTATATTATAGTCCTTGGGTATGAATTTAAACTTAAGCTTGGCTACCATTCTATCCCAATTCTTGATCTTTTTCTTGCCTTTGCATCTTTTGTCAGCTTGTAGTTCATCCCACCACAATGATGCATGTCTTTTTAATATGGTGACAACATGCTTCACCTTCTTCTCCTCATCGACGTCTTCATAGTCGAAGTACTTGTCCATTGATCTTATCCAATCCAACAATTCCTTAGCATATAAATTGCCTTCATACATCAGGATGTCTATCTTCCCTCTAGCTCCTTATTTGACAACCTCTTTTAGTAAGTGTTCCTGTGTAGCATCTTCTCCTTCATATTCTTCAACTTCCACTTCTTCGTTCTCTGCATCATTGATGTCTCTGGCATCATGTGCTCTCCTTTGCATTGTCTCCATAGAATCTAACCTTGCATGAATTTCTATCATCCCCCTTTCCACAACTTGATTTTCTACAGGTGGCTCTGCATGTCTTCTATGTGGCATTGTGCTAAACTTTTCTCCTTTACACAACTACCACTTGATGTATCTGATACTACCGGATGTTATCAGACTACCTCTTTTCACCTTCTCACTTTTTCCTACTATATGCAAGCAAATTTTCTACTCTAATACCACTTGATGGTATTAGATTATCTCCTTTGTCTCTTTTTCCTACAAAAATTAAATCTGAGGCTCTGATACCACTTGATGCAGCACCCCCTTCCCTCCTCAAGAATTTGTGACCTCCCTATCAAGGATCTTCAAATTTCTGAGCAGAATTATCTCTTCGGGACCCTTTTAGCCCCCTATTCAGTTTAACACAGGCCCTTTTATCACCTTAGGCATAAGTCGAATGGAACCCACAAGCCCTTTTCTAGCACTCTTTAAACTTTGAATTTGCGGGCGCTAACTCCTTCCTCTAGCCCTTATCCACATGTGACCTTGGGAAATGACACAAGTTTAAACCCTGAAAGGCACTTTTGAATTCGGCGTTTAGGAGTTCCGAACATTCCAACTCCTTTTCCTTTTGAAGTGCTTCACACGTGAAGCGATAGATCGAGCGCCATGTGCTTCAACAATTAATGATTGGAATTTTTCCTTTGCAATCTGATGACACACATCCTCTTCAGATCAACGGCCATGATCTCCTTCGCTAGATCAGCCTTCGGGAGTTTTTTGGATACTCCACCTTCACCTTTACTCTGAAGGAATCCTCCTCTGAAGCTCGTGGATCTCCACCACATGTCCTCTCTGGATCCAACAGTCCATATCTCCTCACTCTTCACGACTTCGCGATGTTTGCGCTTGGCTCCATACAAGCTTTAAGAGTTCTTTCTTACAAACTCTCCAATTTGTTGCCACGTACCCTCACTACAACCAACAGTTAGGATTTATTCGCGACTTGAGGACTTTGATGATCCCCACTCTTTAAACACTTTCAAACCTCTAAACTCCAAAATTCCAAAAGACTCCACAGCTAAACTTCATGCAAATTTCCCAAATATGACAGTCTGGAATGATCCCGCTTCCTCCTGAATGGATCTTAATTGTTGATTTCTGAAATCTTCAATAACTCCTCCCTATTGAAGTATTCTCGTCTACTACCTCTTCTAAGCTTGTTCTTTCTCGAAACCTCTAACTCCTCAAAGCGTTTCTTCAACACTTAGTCAAACCTTACCTTGTGCACACCTTGCAATAGGTTTTACTCCATGACTTAACTTCTTTGTGGATGATTGTGTACATCTTGCAACAGTTCTTCACAGTCTTCTGTAAATACTATTAAGTTACTCCTGCTGGACTTATGAGTCAAAAGACTCTATCAATGCACTCCTTGCGGACAATATGCACTCTCTGCATACAAAGCTCCAACTTATCTATCTTGGACTTATTCCTTCTTGACACTCTGAACTTCTCATAATGACTCCTTCAATACTTATCCAAATGTTGGCCCTACGCACACCTTGCAACGTGCTTCCTTCAACTTAACTCTTGATGGGTGATTATGCACTCCTTGCAACAATTCTTATACAACTCAATTTTCCTCCTGAACAATATGAATCTAAGTGTATTTCCACCTATGCACACCTTCAAGCTATCCCTCCTGAACTTCTGAGTCAAAATAGACTTTGTTGACACACACCTTGCAGACACTTATGCACTCCTTGCAAATAAAAGTTTCATGTTATCTCTTATGAGCTTCTAAGTCGAAACAAACTTTGTCAACGTGCACCTTACGGACACTATGCACTCCTTTCATAGGCTTGTAGAAGAGAAATAATTGAAACTTATATACTATCTCACAGATTCATACATTCAACCATGCAAATGCATTCATAACATAAGATAAGTAATAACAAAGAATTGTTAGTAAACAAAAATCCTACCATTCATTCATTCATATAGACACAATAACATCAACACCAAACATGTGGATCAATGCTTCTATGTTATATTCATTCAAATGATATGTGCATGAGCTCATACAACTCTCTTCTGTATCTCTCAACAACTCTCAACAACAACAAATCTCTATAGCCTTCAACTGCAATAATCTTCAACAACCTTCAACTAAATTTCAACAATAACCTCTACTTCAACAACAACCTCATTTGGGAAACAATACATTTATTTATACAAAAGGGCTCATAGAGATTTTCCCTCTGACTACCTTAGTTTTATCCTATCGAAATAAAATATTTCAACTACTAAGGATTGTTACACATTATTTTGGTCACCTTAGTGATCCACTGACAACATGGGTTCATGTTCCCTGAAAATATTAAAAAAGACTTTATCCATGAGAAAAGTGGTTTTCTTTCCTCTTTCAACAACCATAACAATGAAGGTCGTCACACCCTGCTATATGCATGGGGTGTGACAATGCTTGATTGTTGCACTCTACTTCAAAACTAGACTGCGACGTCGGCGCGTGTTTCTTGTGCATAGGGTGTGACGATGCTTAAAGCATAAGAAAAGTCAAATTTCATGAATGTTCTAGAAGGGAATCTTCTAGAAGATAAGGTGGCCTCTGATCGGTTTGGATCTTACTCTCTTCTTTGATTTAGTGGGATCATCCTAATATCCTCATCCATCTCTCTTTCACACTATATAAAGAGGGATCTCTCATGGAAAAGGATAAGGTTGAATAGGCTAATATTTGCATCGAGAGTTCTACTTCAAATTATGTTTGAGAGATTTGCTTTAGTTCTTCAAGTCAGATTGTGGATCTTCTTCATTCAAGACATTGGAGAAAAGGTGTGTGTGTTGAAGCAAAGAGCCATTGAAAGGGGACCTTGCAACATCAATGCATGGGTTGTATTCTCCACTTTCCATTTAATTTAATACAACAATACATTTCTTCCCTATAAAAGCATATCATCTTCTATTGTATAACTCCTTGATCTTATACACAGACTTCATTGGAATATATATATATATATATATATATATATATATATATATATATTCCCTCTTTGTTGGTTTGTGATTCTTAGACATGCTTACTATTCTACAAACCCAAGGAAGGAGCTACAAGGATGACAATAGTGAGGATCAAGCATCGTTTAAAAGGTATGTCACTTGTACCTCAACAAACTAGTTTGTATGACAATGAAGTTTAAGGCAAAGTATGTATTCCATTATGTTGTGTTCTAGTTTCCTATGGAAATTAGGTAGATCTTTTTGTGTTCGCACTTACCGATTAGTCTAATAAAAAAATTGGCAACCATATTGGGGGTACAAATTTATTTTTGGTTTTTTGCTTCTTAGTTTCTTTTATCCTGCCTTCTTTTAGTTAATTTCATTCTCTAAGTCTATGAGTGATCCATTTTGACTCTCTGGGTATGAAAGTTCAGTGAGAATTTTTGTCTTTCTTCCAATTTTCCTTTATTCTCAGAGATCGTCACACTGTACTCTATAGACAGCCCGCAATGATCCTCTGACATCGCACTCTAGTGGTGCAGAAAAGTGCGACGACATCACACTGTACCTTATTGGCATCATGCAGTGACCCTAGAATGTCCCACTGTGCTCCACTACAACCTGCGACGATTCCTATAGGAATTGTTGGAGACAACCATTTTTTCTTTTTTCTACCCAGTTTTTCCTCAACTTCCTGGGATGAACTTATGACATTAGTGAATGATTGATTTATAATTTTGAGGCTTGCATTTGATCGATTTTTGGAAATTGAAATTTTTCTTCGTAAATTTTGCAAGTTTTGCTTTTGGTTTTGTCACAAGGATATAAGCACTAGATCTTGTTCTTGAGTGATTGTTTGACAAAGATTCCTTTATTTGTTTGGAGTTTTGAATTGTTTTTACTTCCTGGATTTTTAGTTGATTGAGAGACATTTTTGTTTCTATTTGACAAAAGATTTTGTTATCTTTTCATTTTTTGTCTACATTATAGGTTTGATTTGGGAATAGTGTTGAGAATGTGTTAATTTTCTTGGATTACATTTTCTTTTCTTCATTACATCTTTGATATGATTTGAGAAAGAAAGAAATGAAGTCATTCTTATTTTTAGTAGTCTTTTACAAGAAAATTGTTGCATTCAAAATATTTGTTAAAAGAGAAAATTGGAAAATTTGTAGTTTTTGATTATTTGGAATCTTTTTCATTCAAAATTTGAGAAATTGTGTTTCGTAGCTTTTGTATTTCAAAAAGAGACACCTTCTCCCTACTGTAATTAGAGTTCATCGAATTAAAATATTGTCTATCATCTCTTCTTTCATTTTATTGGGTCAAGGTCACATACATCATGAGTTTCATTTTTGTTTCCCTTTTGAGTAAGCAACAACCTTTAAAATACAACGAAATTTTAAAATTTATTAGCAAATTTCATTTTTTAGAAATACTCTACACCAAAATTAGCTAGGATATATCTTTTGAATAGGTTATAAGGCACACTCTCCAAAGCATCAAAACACATAATAGTATCTTATGATAGGTAGAGTTCAAATACACTTGCGACATTTTGTCCTGGGAAGCCCTTCTAACACAAGGGTCAATCATGAGGTCGCATTAGGAGTGGAAAAGTTACTCACCCTACTTTTTTGGTCTTAGTGTAGAGATTTTGCGTATTATTGGGGGTCACTTGAGAATAAAATCCTGTGGAGACCTTATCGAGTTGATTTCGGGCTTAGATACCTTGCCTTCGTGTGTGGATAGGACTGTCAATTGTTTCCTAGTCATCATTATCATAATTGGTAACCTTAGTGGCCTATCACTTTAGGTTCTTTACATGAGGTGACTGTGGAGGGGCAAGTCTTCACGGTACCTGAAATTGACGTTGGCCAAACTCACTCGGTCTCCTTGGAGGGTATACCTAGGATTATGTGTGGGAGCTTGCACCAGGGTGTAAGTCCATTAAGCAGGCCATCAATGTAATTTTTTCACCCACTTTATCCCAACCCCTTCTTGTCTTGATTTCACGACGTTGGATTTCATCACCAACTAGTGAGTTCGAAATAAGAAGGTTTTTTTGTGTGTTTGATTTCTAGATTTTGTTAGTGAGTGTTGTTTGTTTCTCTAGTTGGCCATAGATTTGTTTCATTCTTTATTTGGTGCAGCTAACATCGGCCCTCGTCATTCATGGAGGATGAAAGAGCTACCTTCAGAAGATCCAAATGGTTCCTTTTCTTTATTTTCTTTCTAACTCGCCAGAGGGTTCTCTTGGAGGATTAGTCAATAACGACATAGCCTATGAAATTGAAAGTTCTACTCCATTGGAGGAGTCAATACTTCCCATAAACCCATTATTGACTGTTGTACAAGATCGACATTTTCTCCAGATAAATTCATCAGGAGACGTTGTTGTTGAAGAGTATATTGAAATACCTATTGGACCTCACATAGAGTCTGGTGTAGACGATCCATTTTTTCAAAGTGAGTCTTTTAGAACTCTCGTTCACATTGCTGGAAATTTTGATCCTAGCTCTCCTGGTCCTAATCGTACTCTTTGGAGAACTTCTTCGAGACAAGATATTTTTGATAAAATAGGAATGATCCATTTATGCTCGAGAACTCCTAATCAACCTATGGCATCACAAACTCCTATGAATTCCACTACTTATACCATACCTTTAGAACATTTTACTGACACAACCATTAATGTCATCACAGTTTGAGACCAATTATTGGTTGGTTCTCACTTGATTATTCCTCTCTGTCTCGGTAGCTCTACCATGCTCCCACAAGCTACCCCTGTTTCTGCTGGAAATACGGTTATCACCCAATATCCTATTGGAACACCACTTCTTCTTAGATAAAATATGTCACTTCCCCCTGGGTATAATGATTTGAATACTTTAATTTCTAATCCTTCCCAGAATCCATCTGGAAAGTCTAATATTTTTGTTTCTCGTGGGCATAATGTTGCTAGTCATTTTTTTCCTACGTCTGCCCAAGTTCTCTCTAGAGGGCCTTATGTTCCTCCTCCACCTTCACCTAGAGGATCTAATCATCATGGCCCTAGTATCTCCAATCAAATTGGAGGCACAAGTTATATCGTCGCTTCTGGTTTTCAAATTCTTGTTGGAGGGCAACCTTAAGCTGGGGGGAACCTTAAGTTGGAGGCCATAACCTAGTTTATGGACAAAACATACCTTCGTTACAATATCAACCTTGGAATGTTCCTTTCCAAGTTAATCAACAACCGCCTGGGGGGAAACATCCTCAAGTTAATTCTTTTGTACCCCCTAATCTCAGGAAACCATATCCAAGTTCTGTGAATCCAACTTGGGTTCAAAATTTTCATTCTAATGTTCATTTTCAAGAAATCTTACCTAATAAACCAACTCGTGTTGGATATTCGACTCAAAATACTCCACCACTGAATTTGACAGGACTTTCTAACTATCTACAGAGTACTTATGGTCCTACTAGTATACCTACGAGACTTCCTCCTCAAAACTACCAGTTTCCTCAAGTGAATAGATAGTTCCTCTTTCTTGCTACTTTGGATTTACCATATTTATCTAGGATTTTGAATGATCCTATTTTGCATTCTCCTTATTGGCCCGTCATACCGGCCAAATTACCATCATTCATTCCTAAGTTTGATGGTCGATCAGGAGAACACCCAAATAATCACATCATGAAATTCCATCTTTGGTGGTCGTCCAACTCATTGATGGATGACTCTATAATATTACGTCTTTTCCAACGAACTCTTATGGGTTCGATGGAAACATGGTATATTGAGTTACCATGAGGATTATTTAATGACTTCAATACCTTAGCCATGGAATTCTTAACGCATTACCAATTGCCAATACTATATGAGACAAGAACTACATTTTTGAGTTCATTTAAACAATCCTCTTCCACTCACATTTCCAATCATATTCATGAGCGGAGGAGGAGAAGATGCCTAATCAAAGTTCCCCTTCCTAATCAACTATTGGCAGAGTGGTTTACCAAATCTCTCATTGGTCCTATAGCCCATGATGTTTCCATGGGTGGTGTCATCACTAAAGAGCAGGAGATTAGTCTTTCTCAATATTTGGATCTCGTTTATTTGCAAATGGGCACACTATATGACTTAATTCTTGATGCTCCTCGTCCATCTATGAATCCTACACAAACACCTTCAGTAGCTACTCACGTTGTTTATGGAATTATTGGCACTTTCCATGCTGAGACTTAGTCAAAAAATCCAGTCATACCAATCCCAAGTCTACTACTTCTAATGTACAAAATACTCCTAATCCAACACCTTCCCTCGGTAAAACCTCTGAGGTTACTTCGGTTCAATCCACACCTATCGATAAAAATCAAAATAAAAAGAAAGGGAAGGGTACGAATAAGGAGGAAAAATAATGATCAACAATCTGAGAAACCCAAAACACAGCCTGTTGATTACAAGGACAAGCGTAAACCTCGTTATCCTTTGTTTATATGTGGTGAGGATCAGTATACAAAGGATTGTACACAACGTGTTGAAGTTACTAAGTTCCTGCAAGGGAATGGGACACCTCTTACACCCGCCATCTTGTCACAACCGTTTCCTTCTCAGCAGCAGGCCCAATTGGTCATTCATGACCAACCTTCTCCCTCTACCACATATTATGTATTTATGTGTACTGGTGACTCCAAGAAGAATGAGGTTGTAGTCGCAACTCAAGCCAAATATTATTCTATTTCGAAAGAGAAATTTTATGATTCACCACCTCTATTGGTTCAACCTCCTCCACCAACTTCACCTCCAAACGGTCCTCTTCATCTCAAACGACCAGGCCTAGATACAATTCTTCATCCTCCTCCCAAAGGCGTTGTTCGAAAGTCCTCATTTAATCCTCATGCACGTGCTGCCCAAAACTACAATATTGTATAAGACCTTGCACAAGCACCCTCTATGATGTCGGCTCTCGAAGTCCTTCAAAGTTGTCCTACTCAACATAAGGTGTTGTTAAAGGATATTGGTGGAATTGATCCTACCGATACCAATTTGATCATCTTTGACTTGGAAGATCATATTCCAAGGCTTCCTCCTCAATTAGCGTTTCAAATACAAGTTGTTGTATAAAATAAGAACATTTGTCAAACCGTTATTGACAAAGGAGTCTCGACTTGTGTTATGTCCATTACTTGTTGGAAATCCATTGGCTCTCCTGACCTTACCAAGTCACACAATACTCTTAAATATTTTAATGGTACAAAGTTTAAACCTTATGGTGTTCTTCCTTCGTTGTCTATTATGCTAGAGGGTAAAGTGGTTAATGTCAAGGTTGAGGTATTTGATGCACCTCTCGATTATAACCTTCTACTGGAGTTGTTCAAGTTGTTCAACATTTCTGTCACTACATGTTATTACATAGAACCATAGTCATTTCCAATTGCAACCCTATGCAACACATCCTTACTCAACAATTGTTGGGGAGGAAGTAATCTAAATGGATAGTTATTCTCCAAGAGTTTGATTTGGAGTTTTAACACACAAAGTAAAAGAAGTCTTTGGTTTTTTCCGAATTGATATGTGACCTTCCCTCTACTGAAACATAAATTGTGGTAGAGGATTCCTTCCCTGATGAATCTCTCTTTCTGATCAGTTCTGGTGACATATGGTATGGAGATATTATCATTTATCTCCAAACCCAAACTTTCTGGCATGATATTTCTAGTACATATCGTCATAAAATTAGTTATCAAGCCCATCAATACATTATTCTTGGTGATACCCTTTATCGTTGTGGTATTGATTCCATATTTTGATGATGTCTCACCTATGATGAAGTTGAGAAATATTTGAATGACTGTCACTCTGGAGCATGTGGCAGTCATATGTCTGGGTATGCCACTTCCCAAAAGATCTTATGAGTTGGTTATTTATGGCCTTCTTTATTTAAGGATTGCATTAATTTTGTCCAGAAATTCCATGCTTGTCAAACTTACAACAATAAGATCTGATCTCACCCTGTTCCTTTCACCCTGTAGTTTTCCTTGGTCCATTCGCTAAATGGGGCATTGAATTCATGACATGTAAACCTCACTCGGTTGGGGGACATGGATACATCATCGTAGCTGTGGATTATTTCACCAAATTGGCCCAGTCGATGCCTACTTTTGATAATAACGAGAAAACTGCAGCGTTATTCATATTCAATCATATCATTACTCGATTTGGTGTCCCTCAAGCCATCGTCACTGATCACGGTAGTCATTTTCACAATTTCATGATGTTTGAACTTATTGATAAGTTAGGTGTTCGACATGAAAACTCAACCCCCTATCTTCCGCAGGTCAATGGACAGGTTGAAGCAATCAAAACAATTCTCACTACTATGCTTCGACGGATGGTATGAATTCACAAGTCAATATGGCACACGATGCTCTTCTCGAAATTATGGGCCTACTAGACATCCATTAAGTATACCATGGGGTTAAAACCTTTCCAATTAGTATATGGTATTGAAGCAATTATTTCGATTGAATGTGAAATCCCATCTTTGAAACTAGTTGTCGAGCTTCTCCCTAACACCTCAGTTGAAGAAGAACGTCTTTTGTATTTTATGAAATTAGATGAAACCCATCGTGATGCTGCCTTAGTCATTAAAACTCAGAAAAAGCGTGTCAAAGATCAATATGACAAGCATGTCAAACCATGTGTATTTTCTTAGGGTGATCTGGTTCTCCTTTACGAACAAGATCGTGATTTACTAGGGGCCGGTAAATTTGAGCCCATGTGGAGGGGTCCTTATATAGTGAAATGAGTGTTGGAGAAAGGGGCTTATGAGTTGGTATATTATGATTAAATTCCTTTTAGTGAGACCAGAAATGGGCTTTACTTGAAGAAGTATTATGCTTAAATCATTTTTTCATAAGTGTTGTGTATTTTTAGTGTATCATACTCTTGTGTGCTTTTTCATTTTTTGGTTCCATCTTTCAGCTGCTTACCTTGCATTGTGCTTGTTTTCTAGATGTCGGTGTCTTACTTACCCTATATTGGCTTCGTTGATGGCACTAGTCGTAGTACTCAAAACTCAACATCTGTATCTTGGGAAATATATGCACCTACGGATGAATTGATCAGTCTACATGGTGTTTGCCTTGGTCGTGCAACCAATAATATCACAGAATATAGTGCAATTATTGAGTTATTAAATGAAGTCGTTTCACATGGAATCCGTCATCTTATTGTACAACTTGATTCACAGTTAGTAGTACTACAGTTGAGTAACATTTTTTCCATCTGAAGTCCTACTCTATTAAGGGTATATTTACGAATTCGCCTCTTGGAACGACATTTTGATTACATTGAATATCAACACATTCCAAGATGTATAAATACATTAACATATGCATTGGATAATTATGTGTTAGACAGACATTTGAGACATTTATAAATCCAATCACATTTTTTACAAAAACAAGTAAGCTGGTAGGAATTTTATATTTATAATGATAAAAGTTTACAAAAAGTGTTTTGTACGAAGACCAAAATATCAAAAATGTGAAGCTCATGGCTTCATATAAAAAAATCATCAAGGATGTTTCTCGGTGTAACAAGCGACTTCCTGTGCTACTCTACAGAGCAGTTGACTGATAGATGAAAACACACCCATTGTGTGGTGTTGATAATGCCTAGGAATATCATCCACTGTGGCATTAGGGACATGCATGGTTAGTCCCTCCAGGTTCTGTTTTATAGCCTCAAGATATATGGAAGCTACCCCTGCTACAACACCTCTCTCTTCGCACCTCTGGATGGGAGATGATCTCGACAAATGGTAAGGCCCCACATATGCATTATTGAGAGAACTTGATCAGTCATCGGATAAATAACACAAATTTTTTTTTGTATAATTAAAAATAAAATAAAAAACATTATATAAACAAAAACTTCCTTCTTACCTATGTCCCCCCACTCAAATCCATTAGGAAGAGCTAGATTTGGATCCCCACAAAAATCTACCCTAATGTATGCATAGTCTTCCACCATGAGCAATTGATTCCTCAACCATTGGAAGAAAACATCGGCATACTTATCGATGGGAACACGACCATGTCGAGCCATGAGATCCACCCACCTCTTCATCCATGGATCCTATGGAGTGAGTATACCCCATTCCACCTGCAAACGTAGGACAAGAACCCTCTCCAGAAATAAGGACACCAAAATGGATACATATCTAAATTGCTTCAGCCGACTGTTTCGACACTTGGTAAGTTGTTTTTTCATGATTTTTAGGACCCCCTCACACCAGTTGAATACTTTGGGTTCCATGCCCTCTATAGAATACTAAAAATGGCTCTGCAAATCCATATTGGGAGCTACTCTCCCTGCCATATGAGTAATGGTGTAAAGGATAGTCTACAATGGTAAATCATGGACATCTCTGATGACTACCTTTCCACTGTGTTTCTAGGTACTTGGAAGACAATGGTGGAAAACATAGTAATCCATGAGTTCACCTCCACCCCTTCTGCCTGTAACCGATACCTGTGAACCATGACGAGAAAATCCTATCAGGAAATAGATATCCTCTATATCAATTGTGAGTGTGTGGAAACCCACGTGAAATTCCTATTCGTTCACATCCCACACATGAACCAAATACTCTAGCAGTCTCACCTAGGCTCTCATGCCCTAAATCCTGAAAATGTTTAGTAACCCACATTGCGTTAAGGACATAATTGTCCCTGGTTCATTCCCGATGAAGTAATATTCTTCTTCATTCTCTCGCTCATGCCACTCCAACATCTTGACCAAGTAAATCTTTCCAAGAAACAATAAAAGAATATTAGAAATAAAAAATTATTTCCTGGGGATTTTTTCTAGTTAGGTTTATCTTTTTAAATTTTTGGTTGTGGTCGTCTCAGCACTGCACATTCACATAGAGTAACATCATCACACCCTGCCTATAGGGTCACCTACAATGATCTAAGATAATCACAGTTCATGATATAGGGCACCTGCAAGAATCTCAACGCGCGGGTAGCCTCAAAAAATCAACCCAACACACAAATTTAGCCAATGAAAACAAATTTTAAAACCATGAAAATATGAAGGAGAAGAAGATTACATGTTTGATGGAGATGGTTTGCAAAATGATCCACCACGTGCTCCACAATCAATAATTGAAATTCGAGGGGAAAAAAAGGCTTTGGAGAACTATTTGGGTAAATTTGTAAATGAAATGGTAAAATGGTGTTTTGAGCCTATTTTATTGTTTTTTACCACTTTTTATTTGCAAAATTATATTACTTTTATATTTTATCCATGCCCTAAAGTCTTAACAGTTTGGAAAAGTGTTGAATTTTTCATATTAAAAAGTCTAGAGACGAGACGTTGGAACAAGGGTCCATCCTTTTTAATTTATTTTCGCATATTTTTCTTATGTGTAGATCCTTTTAGTGTTTTTTCAAGAAAAACTTCGAGCAAAGTCTTAATTTTGTCTCATGCTCGTGAAACCATGAGTATGTAATCGAGTAGTCTTTTGTCATTTTTTCGAAATCGCATTGGTAATACAAAAAACAAAAATGATGGAGTGTCCTTTAAGCTCTTTTCAAGCTCCCTAAAACATGAAAAGATGGTTGAGAAACCTTATTCTTTTCACGCTCATAAAAGTGTTTGAAGAAAACATCTGATGAGTAGTAGAATATCTCTTTTTTGGTCTCATCAGACTAACTTACGAAAAAGGACCTGATGGAGTTCTCTTTAAGTTTTTTTCAGACTCTCTAAAAATGAAAAACCCTTGAGTTTTCTTTCTTTGGACTCATTAAACAAACATCGAAAGACCCATATGGGATCGAACCACTCCTTCTTAGAGTTCGTTAAACATACTCTGAGGGAATCATCCGAAGGATGAGCTTACATCTACAAGAATATGCTATCCTCCTCAAGCTTTCATAAAAATAAAGAGGTACTCTCTAAAAATGGTGGGGGGAAATTGGGAAATAAATGTTTCTTTGTATTTGTGTAAGTGGTAGTAATAGCCTCTCTTGAACATGACACCCCTTTTCTTCATTGTATTTGGGTTGGGAAATCCATTTTCCTCTTGTTTGACCATCCACAAGTTCACATGTTGGTTCCTCCTTGAGTCAATGATTCTAATACAATTGTCGTGTCATTCATATGTTCAAGAGAATTCCAAACTAAACAAGCCTTCTATCAAGTCAGCCTTCTGCAGTTATAAATTTTCTACCCTGTCGGCCTTCTTTGAGTCAGTTCTGAATCACCTAATTCAAATCTATTGCATATTTCTTGTCATTTATGGAGGATACATCAAGGCCCTCCTGTGACGAGTCTTTTCCTGTCGAATTTAACTCATTATCTGGGAACAACACTTAGAAATAATTTATTACCTTAGATCCTGCATGCCTCAATGGCAGGTTTCTTCGCTTTCAACAGTGGGTTCACATCATTGACCCCTAATTGGAAGATTTCATTGAGTGTTTGACTTCAAAACATTTATTCACATTCGTTGGATTGTACTAGGGTACCTTGGGATTCATTGACATCAATGGTGATTTTCCTCACATTTGTTAACGGTTTTCATTAATTACTGGTAATCAAGTGGTTTCTACCATGTTCAACTTTGACACCTATAATCATATGGTTATATTCGTACTTAGAGATGATGGAAATGAAGACCCTGGATCTCATCATTTTGGTCCAGGTTGCAACAGAGTATTCATAAATTTGTACTGACACATAGATCCATTATGTATGTCTTGTGGCTATGTCTGAATTTGAATTCTTTTAGAGCATAGATCGATAGTGTATTCCTAGTGGTTATGTTGAATCATGATGGCATTTATCCACGGTGTATTTTTAGTTGCCATGACTCACTTGACACTTCTGATTAGAGTCACTTGTAGTCTGAGCATGGGAATTCCTAGCTTAGGAAATGGTATGTTATTATGCAAATGCTTGATTGTTTGCAAGTTCCTGATCGATGCACTCCTTGTTTTCGATGCACACATTCTACAAAGTATTTCAGTTGTCATGATCTCCAGCTTCATACTTTGGGGGGCATTCTGTTACACATTATTTTTGTCACCTTGGTGATCAACTAACAACATGTGTTCATGTTCCCTGAAAATATTAAAAGAGACTTTCTCCATGAGAAAAGTGGTTTGCTTTCCTCTTTCAAAAACCATAACAAGGAAGGTCGTCACACCCTGCTATATGCATTGGGTGTGATGATGCTTGATCGTCTCACTCTTCCCTAAAACTAGACTGTGACGTCGTCTCATGCTTCTTATGCATAGGGTGCAATGATGCTTAAAGCATAGGAAAAGTCAAATTTCACGAATGTTCTAGAAGAGAATGTTCTAGAAGAGAATCTTCTAGAAGATGAGGTGGCCTCCGATAGGTTTGGATCTTACTCGTTTCTCTGATTTAGTGGGATCATCCTAATCTCTTCATACAACTCTCTTTAACACTATATAAAGAGAGATCTCTCATGGAAAGGCTAAGGTTGAATAGGGTAATATTTGCATGGAGAGTTATACTTCAGATTATGCATGAGAGATTTGTTTTAGTTCTTCAAGTCAGATTGTGGATCTTCTTCATTCAAGGCATTGGATGAAAGGTGTGTGTGTTGAAGAAAATATCCATTTAAAGGGGACCTTGAAACATTAAGGCATGGCTTGTATTCTCCACTTTCCATTTAATTTAATACAACAATACATTTCTTCCCTATAAAAGCATATCATCTTCTATTGTATAGCTCCTTGATCTTATACATAGACTCCATTGGAATATATATATATCCTTGTTTTCCCTCTTTGTTGGTTTGTGATTCTTAGACAGGATTACTATTTTGAAAACCTAAGGAAGGATCTACAAGGACGAAAATAACAAGGATCAAGCATCGTTTAAAATGTATGTCACGTGTACCTCACCAAACTAGTTTGTATGGAAATGAAGTTTAAGGCGAAGTGTGTATTCTGTTATGTTTTGTTCTAGTTTCCTGTAAAAATTAGGGATATATGTTTGTGTCCCCACTTACCAATTAGTTCGATAACAAGGATTTATTACAATATTTTTTTTAGACAGACAGATAAGAGAAAACACTTTGAATCTGTACTTCAAGATACTACATTAAAGGAAAATACATTCCCCATCGATCTCATGCGATGGTTCAACTCCTAAGCATTAAAGAAGTTCTTTAATTACAATCTTTTCAAGATATTTCATGATATGACCTTCTTAAATCCAAAATCATTTCAAAATGTGCGGTAGTGCGCTGAGCTATCTTCCACTTGTGTTTTGCTGGTGATGCTCCTCCATCACACATCATTTTCAATTAAAATAGCTTCCTCAAAAGCTTCTAGAAGTGTTCCCTTTTGGAATCTCTTAACCCACATCACAGTGGTTAGAGGTAAGGTCTTAGAATAATACACAATGGTAAGATTTTCCATAGGCATAGACTCAACAAGGATTTTTTTTTTCAAAGTGATCCAGGTGGCTATTGGTGGCCACCCACATACTCCAACTGGCTCCTCTTATCAGTTTTTAGTTCAACATGTTCTTCTATACTTCTTTGTAATTGTGGTTTATACACTTTTGGGGATTTCTGAAGCCCTACACATCTTCCAGGTGGAGACTAGTGGCCGCCCACCTAATCCAACTGACTTATTTTGGAATTTTTTATGTCAGCACACCTATATGTACTTCCAGGGCCATTTTGGGGCCCTAAACAGTGTTTTTTTGGTGTGCCACAGTCAAACTGTAGACGGAGTTAGAGTTTCATGACATAATGCGTAGTTCTATAAAAGACCTTTCCAATGGGCTATCACGCCCCTAAAACAAAGATCGTATGCAAAATTTATGACCCCAAGAAGTTAATGTACTAACTTACCTAAACAGGGCCCACATGAATTTTGGAATTTCATCTCCTAGGGTTAGGTTTTTGAATGTCTAGTGTTTTTGCATTCATGTTTATCATAAAAAAGGCTTTTAGAGCCTCATTGTAATCATCTTCTTGTGAATGAGAATAGTTGTCGCATCTCTTCTCAGAGTTAAAGCTGCCACTATTCTAGTGAGTCTTGCACTTTGTATTTTTACAATCTTTTTATAATTCTTTCATTAATAGAAATCAAGTATTGTTGTATTTCTCTGTTTATGGAATTTTTCATGAGTATTTCATTGTAATTTATTTGCTTGCATTTCATTCTGAAAATAATCTGGATCTGTGCTATCAGAGCAGGATGCTCTTGATCATATTTTAGTGCATGTTCGAGATGAGGTCCGAGTATATCTAGTTGGGTATCGAGCTTGTCTCTCTTAAGGAAAATCACTCTCGCAAGCCCAAGAAACCCTTAATGGCGGTAGAAGAGAAAAATGGCAGAGTAGAAGATTCTATTAACCTGTTGCTTGAGAAAGGTCTCGTGCGACAGAGGGACAAAATGATGGAGAATTTCTCACACATACTTCAACACCTACCAATATAAACATCAACATCTTCATCAAGCAACCATTTTGGAGGAACCTCTCCCTTCAAGGTAAAAGTTAATTTTTATATTCCCATATTTGAAGGTCAGATAGATGCGGATGCCCTAGAAAAATGGTTAAATATATTAGAAGGTTATTTCTCTATTCAAAAAAAAATCGACAAGGAAACAATCACCTTCGCACTCCTCAAGGCTCTCCCCCATGTCTAACATTGGTGGGAAACTTACTAGGAGAAAATTTCCACAGAGGAATCTAGAATATATGGGGTCGATCCCACTTGGGAATTTTTTATGGATGCGGTCAATGAATAGTACTATTTTGTTGATAACTATGAATACAAGTACATGAGTGTAATGTCCCCACTTTGGGACATCATCAC
The DNA here is from genome assembly GCA_009831015.1 of Picea engelmannii. NCBI lineage: Eukaryota > Viridiplantae > Streptophyta > Pinopsida > Pinales > Pinaceae > Picea > Picea engelmannii. The sequence continues at coordinate 67,739 of ML801553.1, read as the reverse complement.
AGGGCAGAGATTTATGATGACCAGAGTAGCCAGATGGGTGCTAGAGTGAGTACAGGGGCATTTGAGAGGAATTGTGGGGTCTAGCTTGCATTGATGATCATATTCCATCATTATGAGCCATTCCGCACAGTTTGTCTTTGGTTTCCTTGCATTCCGACGATTTCCATGATTTTGACTATTTTGAGCTATAAGTCAATGGAATTCACTGAAGAGGTCATTTTGGGCACATTACTTGGAGGAACCTCTCAGTGTAATATCTCATTGGAATCCGGAGGAGAAACACTACAAGATGGGATGGCTAGAAGTGACTTTCAGTGGCCAGGG
>ML801553.1:46272-59203 GCA_009831015.1 Picea engelmannii | reverse complement strand
TGCATATGGTTGAGGTATGTTTCATGGTTATCTCTTTCTGTTATTTGTTGCATACACACATATAAACACATCTAAAAGGTAGATCAACAAAGTGTTTGACGAAATACCTCACTCAGAAAAAGTTTTAAAAAGACACCAAAACAGTGATGATCCTTGCATAATGACTTGGGAACATTACAATGAGATGGACCACACTTCGACAAGATAAAAGACAAACAATGTCAAATTTCACAAATACTTTCCATATGTTACGCACCAAGCTGTGTATCAAAGAATATGAGCGACATCTAGTTCTAAAATACTGTGGGGCTCTACATAGGTACATCCAAACCGAAATGGATTTCCTAAAAATATTATCATTGAGAGATGCCTATCGATATGTTGTCAAAATTGAGCATAAATTTAGGCACTAGAACAAATGGAAATTTTGGTCTACAAATATGAAACAACCAAATCATGGTAAAGATGACCCTAACCAAAAACATCTAGAAAAACAGTCCAAGACACATGACAAGAAGGGTAAAGGAAAGATGGATAGTGACACTGGGAAGTGGTGTGACTTCCACAAAATCTCTTGGCACAACATCGATGAATGTCACTCGAAACAATCATTGGTGTTCGAGATCAAAGACAGAGAGACAAACCCTGATTTAGAATCTGATCCAGAAAATATTGAAATTAGATAGATCATCAACGTAGACCCCATTTCTATTGTCGCGACCACAACAATTCAACCAGAAGAACCAGTATAACCTAAAGAGATGGATCGCCTCTTTCATTCATAGATGTGGGTGAAGGGGACCCCGTTGCATTTCATTGTTGATAATGACAACCAAAAGAACCTCATCTCAACTAAGGTCATCAAACAATTGAGGTTGTCGATAACACCACACCTACAACCATAAAACATTAGGTGGCTTCACCAGGGACGAGATCTCTGTGTCAGCTAATAGTGTAGGTTGTCCTATGGAATCCATCCCTTCAAGGATGAGGTAGTGTGTGATGTTTCCCCTCTTAATGTCTGTGATGTTTTTTTGGGCCAACCATATATGTGCAAATGTCATGTTTTCTATGAGTCTATACCCCATAGTGTCATTATTACTTTGGGTGGTCAAATCTATAGGATACCAGAGGTATTTTTGAATACTACTCCACAAAAACAATGCCACAACGTAATATATCATACTACGAAATTCATCCTCTTCATAGTATGTTCAAAGGATGCACAAAATACCACTACAACCACTATATTCTCAACACCTTCTATCCAACAAAAACAAATTGCTGAAGAGAAATAAGATATTTTTTCTTCATCTACAATGGTGCCTATGCAATGGCCCATCAAATCTAGAGACAATAGGTTGGTGGAACAGATTCAACCCCGCCAACAACAGGTTTGTGACAGTCTTCCACAAACCAAGAAACACAACTTCTCCAACAAAGCACGCAACTCACCAAGATTCATATTTAGAAAACTCGTCCCCCTCTTCCCTGGGCACTCAATGCAATGGAGACAATTGCTTCCTAAAGGGGGAGGACTAATCTAGGTGGATATTGGTGGCCACCCACCTATTCCAACTAGCTCCTCTTGTTAGCTTTTAGTTCAACATGTTTTTTTGTACTTCTTTGTAATTGTGGGTTTTACACTTTTGGGGTTGTCTGAATCCCTACACATCTTCCAGGTGGAGACTGCTGGCCTCCCACCTAATCTAACAAGATTATTTTGAAACTTTTCATGTCAGCACATCTTTCTATACTTCCAGGGCCGTTTTGGGGCCCTAAACAATGTTTTTTTGGCATGCCAAAGTCAAAGTTTGATGGCATAATGCATAGTTATTGAAAATAAATTTCCAATGGGATATCGCGCACCAAAATTGAAGATCGTATGCAAAATTTACGACCCCAAGAAGTTAATGTACTAACTTACCAAAACAGGGCCCACATGACTTTTGGTGTTTCATCTCATAGGGTTAGGTTTTTGGATGTCTATGGTTTTGGCATTCATGTTTATCATAAAAAAGTATTTCATAGCCTCATTGTAATCATCTTCTTGCGAATGAGCGTAGTCGTCACATCTCTTCTCAGAGATAAATCTACCACCATTCTAGCGAGTCTTGCACTTTGTATTTTTACAGTGTCTTTACAATTCTTTCATTAATAGAAATCAAGTATTGTTGTGTTTCTCTGTTTCTGGAAATTTTCATGAGTATTTCATTGTAATTTCTCTTCTTTCATTTCATTCCAAAAATAATCTAGATCACAATATCAGAAACCTTTGGTTGAAGTCTTTAACCCTTTCTTTAGAATTCATCTTCATATTTGACAATTCCATGACCAGAAATTCAGGAGACTTATCATCACCGAACTCCTCAAGAAAGATAGTTTCAAAATTATCCCAGGAAGGTATAGTGCGAGGTTGTTGTGCAAAGAACCAAGTGGAGGCTCTTCCTTCAAAGTTGTAAGGGAACAACCTACACACAAAATCTTCGTGTTCCACATTCCTTAACCTAACAACTAGCATAAATCGCTTTATGTGGTCATATGCGGATTGCTTGTTGTCAAGATCAAACTTGGGTAACCATTTCTCAGGGTGTTTGGGAAAAGGGTATTGTTGTCCTGGTATGGCTACTACATCTTGGTCAAGCCAAGGCCTAGTTGGATTATTCGCCATCTAAGAAGAGGTTTTGGAAGTATGTGAAGTTTATTATTTTGAAGATGAATAATTTTGAGAGCTTTCCTCATTAGAAGAATCTTAACTAGAAGAAGGTGGAGTTGAGTCAAGTGGTGAAGGTGGAAACTAGATCCCCTTACACTTAAATCAGGTTGTTTAGTGGTTGCAGCTTTAGGTTCATGTATGCCCGACTCGGGCTCATTTTGATAGGGAGGATCAGATCCTTCTAGTGTAAGATTAGGGTCATCATGGCCAATCAAAATATTATGAAACCTATAATTGGGTGTACCAATCATAGGGAAATATCCCTCATGAGGAGTGATGGAAGGGTTATTTACTTGAGATAGTCGATCCCCAAGACTTTGGATCCTTTCTAACCTAGCCTGAGCTCTTGTTAATACCTGGTGGGAATTTTGGATCTTTTCTTCTAACTTAGGCCTAAGCATGAGAGGTATAGTAGAATCAATTGCGGTGTAAGCAGCACGAGGAGGTGGTGTGGTAATAGGCTCAGGATGTGAGGTGGTAGCAATGTTTTTTGTATCGGAAGGATCAGAATGAATGCGGGTAATGATTGGAGAGAAGTTGGTTGAGGGTGTTTTATGGCCTCCTTTGGCCATCAATATATTTCAGTCCCTCTTTCTAATGCCATTTGTTGATGTGCAGAATATGACCACTCGTCAACTAAGAGGATACAACCTGGTCAGATATTCTTAGAACATAACCCGAGTCATTTGGAATGGTTATACATGACGGGTTTAATGGCTCCGTTAGCCAATAAGGGAATATCCTATATAAAAGTAGGAGATAAGGAAGGGTTTTCCTAAGGGTCTTATCTACTACCTAATAAATTCCTAATATTTACAATCTTAACTAAAAAAAATCATTAACTGCAAAAATGTACAAATTCTTACAAATTATACAACAATTACAAGATTTTGAGAACCTTGTTAAATGAACATTTTCAAGAAATTATGGAACTAAATCTTAGAAAAAAATGTAAAATAATATTGAAAACATATTCCATATACCATAATCAAAATAAAACAAGTAATTTTAAACCTAATAAATTGAGGGAAGACTTGAATGATCACAATAGTTTGGCCTAACCCGATGATGAATGTTTTACATCTAAAATTATCTAAAACACTATAACATCACACCTGAAATATTTCTAAGAAACACATTAGATCTATCATGATGAGGCGTGTAGATTAAATCTAGTAAATGAATCTTCTTTCACAATGATATATCTTTTTGTTATCTACAAGAAAGGAAAATCTCACTACAAGAGAACATTAAATGCAAAATTTAAAGAATTTTGTTGAAACAAAGTCGAACAAAATTCAATAATTTTTTGTTCATGTGAAAAAGAAACAACCACGATATCAACTATTGATTAAACAAAATTAATATAAGTTTCAATAGGTGAAATAAATTTCAAGGAATGAAATAAATGAAACAGATGAAAATTGTAACTAATTATAATCAACATAGTCAGCACATGCCCTTTTCCATCTTCAATCGAAATAATTAATAAGTCGAAATAATGAATAGTAGTTTCAATATTAAATTTCAAATGTGAATCCAAATATTTAATAAGTAATGCAACTTATTAAACCAAGATCTGAAGCAAAAGTCAAAATCTTATTTGAAAATTGATTTTAAGCAAAAACAATAAACGTTTTGGATAGTAATCAATGTAAACCATATATTAAAGACACTACAAGGACTTACAGATTAGTCTGGAAGGAAGAAAATGCTTTCACTATTTTCATTGCACTAAAGCTACCATGTGTTCATTATTTCTCCCCTCCTAACCTAGCATGATCATACTCATTTTATACTTAAAAAAGAGTTATGATCTACAATAGATCGATCACAACACTTTTACCAAAATAATCACATAATCCCTCAAAATGTGGGAAATTCAAAAATAGTGAAAATGATTCGATCCTAAGTCAAAAGGGATAGTAAAGCTAACTGACACAATGTTTTCAAAAACTTGAGATCAATTTTGTTGAAGAAAATGTATTAGCATAGTCAACAGTTTGTTTCATTAGATATTTGAAACAAATTGGATCATAATAACAATGTGATGTTATCATAATTTCATTTGATTTCATCCATAAGCTCGGTCCAACATGTTGCATGAATATTTTGGTAAAAAGTCAAATTTCACACATGGAAAAATCAATCAAAGAAAGATTATAAAAAAATCACACATATATATAAGTAGCTACAGAATATACGATTTTTTAGCTTCTTTAAATCAAGCAAATGGTAACTAAATTAAAAATAATAATAATAACAAAATCAATAAATGAAAATAGTAACTCACACATAACCAAAATTTCTCATTGGGAAACTAAAATAGAGCATCATGAGTTGGAGTTAGATGTGTTTTGTAGCTCAGAATTAATGACAATATTAACTCCTGAAGACTTGAAAATCACTATGGCATCAAGAAATTTTGACCTCTTGCACATATGAACTAATTCTTTCTCATGTTGATCAATTAAGAGTTGATTTTGTCTTTCTAGGTCTCTGTTTTCATTTTGCAATTGACCTATGTTCCTTTTAAGGTAAGCCACAATAGAGTGGTATTTTTCCATCTTGAACCAACACTTTAGACACCTACTCAAGCTTTGTTTTACATTTGTGTGTTAATGATCAACAATTGAAGTTTTATTATTAATAAATCAATCATTCACATTGAGGACAATACCTAGTAATTGGTCATATCCTGTGAAAAATGGTGGGAGAGTGTGTACAAAGTCATACTGAACTTTTCGCTCTTCCCCCGGTAAGTTAGACAGATTTTTTTCTGATTTATTAGACAAATCTTCATAATCAATACATATAGGAGAGTCTTGATTTGAAGACTTATTTGATTTATTCCTAGTAATCCTGGATAATCTACGAGCCTTTTGTTTGTTGTTGAAGTCAACATTAATTGCCTCCTTCATATTTTCCTTATCCTGTAGATGTTGATTTATAGGGTTTCGATCCCGAGATGAATTGGAAGTTTGAGTTGTTGGGTGAATCACATTCGTTCCTTCAGACATAGCTAGAGACTTTTCTTGTAATTTTGTAACTATGGATTCCAAATCATAACACTTAGGGTCACATTCGTGATTTTTGGACATACTTTGAGTATCTGAGAGAAAGATTTGATCTAGATCTTGGTGGATGAGATTTGGATGGCTTGAACGCCGAGAGACGAGGATATTATATGTGCCTATATTGTATGGAAAAAAAACATGTAAATGAATTACTCGGGAGGTGAGGCTCAAAGAGGAGCCTCACCTCTAAAACTAATTACTAGTAAATCACTCATAGCTAATTAATCTCACAATGAAAAATAAAAAATATGAGAGAAGCTAAAATGAGTAACTTGATATTATGAGAAGGCTTGTTAGGCCTTTATGTAGCATTACAAAATGACAAAGTAAAAAAGATCTCATTAAATGAGTCTCTATTATTAGTATAATAGATCTAACTACCCAACTAACTAAGTAGTGGAAAATAAAACCCACTATAATAATGGAAAGAGCTCATTAGATGAGTCTCTATTATTATAATAATAGATCTAACTACCTAGCTAACTAAGTAGTGGAAAATAAAACCCAATATAATAATGGAGAGGTGGAACTCTCTTTGACCCATATGGACAACCTATTAGCCCAATTAATTAATGAGGAGGTGGGTATCTCCTTGATCCACATGGAAAATATATTAGATTTATAGCTTTATGACTTTTTCATATGAATTTATACCATATACCCCCTAAAATTCGAATCATTCCTCCCCCCTTAGAAAATGATGGTCCCCATCATTTCACCCATGCTAAAAAGAGAAACCAGATTATCATACAATTATGATTACAATGTGAAAATACACAACGAAGAGAATGGTTTTGTCTGGTTGACCCATAACCGTGGGCTTGTGGTTGACCCATAACCTAGTTGATAATGGCATTGTACATGGGGAAAAATAAAGAAATTTTAATAAAATCCCAAAAATTTAAAAATAATATGGAAAAATCGTGACTTTGGGGGCTATGAACATCCTTCTACAAATATATTCATAACTTTTTCTACAGGGGATGAAATCAAATTCTATCAAAGACCCATATGAGACCCTAAAGAGATATTTCCATTGGTATATGAAGCTTGTTCTGAGGTGGCCCATGGAGTGATAAAAACCAGGATGAATTTGAAGGGCACGTGACCATGATGATTACAGACATGTGCTGCTTCAAACAAAGATATCTCACAAACCAGACAACGGAATGAAATTTTGAAAAATACCCATTTTATATATTAAATATATATTTCCATCCAAATGTGGAAATCCTTCTGTAATTTTTTGAGCAGGGAGAAAAAAACCTTTGAATATGGTGGTACGTGCGGCCTCCATGGGTCAAATACATGTTGAGATTCAATCAATGATATCTCTCAAAACATGAATCCAAATGAGATTCCGAGAAATACCCATTTGATATATTGAATAGATATTTCCATCCATGTGGGAAATCCTTCTATAGTTTCCTGATCAGGGAGAAAATTATCATTGAATATGGTAGTACGCATGGCCTCCTTGGGTCAAATACGTGTTGAGATTCAATCGATGATATCTCTCAAACCAGGAAGCCAAATGAGATTCCGTGAAATACCCATTTGATATATTGAAGTGATATTTCCATTCATATGTGGAAATTCATTTATAGTTTCCTAAGTAGGGATAAAAGTCCCATTGAATATGGTGGTACGTGTGGCCTCCTTGGATCAAATACATGGTGATATTCAATCGATGATATCTCTCAAACCAGGTAGCCAAATGTCATTCCGTGAAATACCCATTTGAGATACTGAAGAGATATTTCGAATGAGATATGTTAGAGACTCTTAAATTCTGTGTATAAGTCTGTTATCGAACTAATCGGTAGGTGCAGACACTAACTGATCTCCCTAGATCCACCTAGATCTAGAACAAAACACACCAGAACATGACACTTTCCTTAAGTTTTAAATATTGAATTTACTAACTAAAGATGGATAGGTGACATACCATTTAAATGTCGCTTCCTCTCACCATCGCCATCCTAGCTCCGTTCCAACACTCATACAATGATGAACCTGTAAAAGGACACAACCAACCAAAGTGATAGCAATAGCATAAACTCAATATAAACCTATGTATGTGATCAAGGAATCATACAATAAAACACAAGAAGCTTTATAGGAAAGAATCATATTACTGTATCATATTAAATGTGAAAGAGAGATTACAACCATGGCCTTGATGTCGTAAGGTCCCTTCCAACTATCCTTCGTTCCCCACACACTTCCACTCCAAGAATTCTGAGAGCATAGATCTGATAATATTCACAATCTATCTTGACAAAGGAAATCTCAAAGCTCAATCCAATCCAAGCTAATCCCAAAAGCTCCAAAGCTAACCAAGCTCAAAAGATAACCAAAGATAACTTTCTCCATGAGAACTCCTCTCCTTTTATAAGTTGAAGAGGATAAGGTGAGGAGGTTAGGATGATCCCACTAAATCATGAAAGCGAGTAAGATCCAAACCATTCGGATGCCACCTCACCATAAAAGTTTCTCCTTCTAGAAGATTCGAGAAAATGATTGTTTTTCCCACGTGTAGGCATTCTCGCACCCTGCCTATAGAGCAACCTACGAACATCTCGCACCCTAGCTATGGTGCAACCTGCGAGAATCAGGCATTCTCGCACCCTACCTATATAGCAACCTGCGAACTTCCTTTTTTATAGGGTTTTTACAAGGGAAAATGCAACTTCTTTTTTCAGGAAAAGTTCTTCTCCCTTCTCTCTTCAAGAACTCAGGCCACTGACCCCTCTGAAGGAAACAAATAGGTTTACATCATTATCGGTCATAGGGATGAAAAAAATAATGTGTAACAAAGTCGCAACACCTCTTTGAAGTTGGAGGAGTGTAGAGGGCCACAAAAGATGCCAAGGATTCATAGAGTAGCATGGGATATTATAGAGGTTGTGGAACCTCTGTGGGAAGCATGGACACCCTGCAAATTTGTTGAAAAGGTTTCATACCAATGGATGTAGTGGATCCATGTATGGATGTAGTGAATCCATGTATGGTTCTCCTTATAATGGTGAATGTAGATCCGAGGGTAAAGACAAAGCCCTATAGTTCCTTTGGACCAACTGTGATGCTTATAGTGTATGACCTGGAAAATGGATTCCAATAGTACCAAAAGGAGGTTGGTGATTGCTGCAAATGTTTGAACCTGCAACATGCTTCAAACCATTGTTTCTATGGAGAGCGCAACCTATCTGATATCACTAATCCGAATCTCGGGGGTTGAGATCTAGATGGATTGAATGCCAAGAGAGGAGGATCTTAGGCGTGTCAATATTGCATTAAAAAAAAAATGGACAAAAACATGTAAATGAAATACTCGGGAGTTGAGGCTCAAAGAGAAGTCTCACCTCTAAAACTAATTACTAGTAAATCACTCAGAACTAATTAATCTCACAATGAACAATAGAAAATATGAGAGAAGCCAAAATGAGTAACTTGATATTATGAGAAGGCGTGCTTAGCCTTTTTATAGCATTACAAAATGCTCCATTGGACAAAGTAAAAAAGATCTCATTAAATGAGTCTCTATTATTAGTATAATAGATCTAATGACCCAACTAACTAAGTAGTGGAAAATAAAACCCGATACAATAATGGAAAGAGATTATTAAATGAATCTCTATTATTATAATAATAGATCTAACTACCCAACTAACTAAGTAGTGGAAAATAAAACCAATACAATAATGGAGAGGTGGAACTCTCTTTGACCCATATGGGCAACCTATTAGCCCAATTAATTAATGAGGAGGTGGGTATCTCCTTGATCCACATGGAAAATCTATTAACTTTATAACTTTATGACATTTGCATCCAAATTTAGACCATATACCCCCTAAAATTTGGATTAAGATTGATCAATTGAAACATCTTTAACATCATTATCATTTGTTTGAAAATTCTGATGTAAATAATCAAGAGACTTATGAGAAACATCGTCAATATAAACTTCAATATCAATTCCTTCGTTCTTCGAACTAGGGAAGAGGAATATAGTTTCTTTTACATCATCCCCTTGTAAATTACCTTCACTGAAAACCCTAGGAAATTGGGGATCACCAAGATGATATTGGGCGAGTACAGGGTCATTGATTTCATGTGTGGTATCTTCTAATTTTTTTTTTCTTAAGATAAAACCCTCCCATGAATCCTCTATTTGACTAAGTTTATACTCAATTCGAATTCTAATGAGACCAAAGTGAAACAAACTCATCTCAAGGTTTTTGAAACATGTCTGATAAAACCTAGACATTTTCGATAAACTCCATAGAAGTTAGTATGGAAGGTTTAGTTCAGAACCCATAGAAACCATCAATAGTCGAATATGAAAATTAAACACTAGTTTGTATCGTCCTTCACATGTGATGAACAATTTGATAATAAAAAAAATATTTGACCATTATTTCTTAAAACAAGATATAGACATACCTTTGTTATGATAGGTCAAATATTTAGATACAAGGAATTTATTCCAAGGAATGTTCTTCATTGAATTGTTCTTGAACCACTTTTCCCCTGTGAGTGGTAGGCTGGTATCCTCTGCTATGAATGCCTCATCTACTGAGAATTCTAGGTCTCCCACATTAACTATTTGGCCATTGAAAGATCGTGCAAATTCTCCAACAACCTTTATTTTATGGCCACGGAAGGAATGAATGAACCCTGTCCATCCAAACCCATCTAGGAATGCAAAGACACCATCATAAACTTACACAATTTCAGGGCCATTCGGTTCAATTCTGACCATGTGCACCATGAAGGTTTCGAAGAATTCATGGTAGAGGGGAAATTTACCAGATAAAGAATGATTGTTGGTATGAGGTATGAAATTGAGTTCAATAAAAAGACATCCATCGTGTTGGGAATGAAGGACAAAGGACATGACTATTTGAGTTGGCACGAAGGTAGCACAAAATATCTTCATGGCTCAAATTCTCATTACTCAGATTGTAGGAAAAAAAAAATGGGATGGGCATATAAAGTAGTAATAATACATAGGACTGATAAAATGATTCGGGGAAATGGCGAGTGTCAAATAATGATCAAATTTTCAATCAAGCCCTTGCCACGAACTTCTGAAAGACTTTGTGATTATAGAGGCACAAAATGAGGTGACCATTGGCACCCAATCCCTTGAATTTTTCCACATATATGGTGTAAGGCTTGGTTGAGAATCTAAATTTTGGTGCAAGTGTATAAATTGAATAGATGGTGCATTAAGATAGAACAACCCTTAGTTATCATACCCCTTTTTACCATCAAACTATCTGTGCCAATATTATATCTCTAACACCCTCTTTCAACTATGATCAATGTAAGATTACAGAGTCTTAGATGATAATAATATTTTTTTTTTTACGAAAACGGTTATGGTTTATATTAGAGGGGTGGCAAAGCCACAAAATTTGTTACAAAATGCCCCGAGATTTTTCGGGTATACAGATCAAATACAAATGTTATCCACCACTGTTTCAGCATAAGGTCTAGCATTGTTTTAGCGTATGTAACAACACTGTATTTCAGCAATTGTTCCAGCACTGTGATTTAGCATTGTGATTCTTACAGCACTGTGTTTCAGCAAAGCTCCTGCTCTGTTTCAGCACTGTGAGTCAGCATCTGTGTTTCAGCAACTGTGTTCCAACATTTGAGTTCCATCATCTGTGTTTCAGCATCTGTGTTCCAGCTTTGTTTCAGCACTGTGTTCCAGCATCCGTTTTAGCTCTGTTTCAACACTGTGTTTCAGCATCTGTGTTCCAGCATCTGTGTTCCAGCATCTGTGTTCCAGCATCTGCATTCCAACATCTGTGTTCCAGCAGATGTGTTCCAGCATTTGTGTTTCAGCTTCTGTGTTTCAGCATCTGTGTTCCAGCAGTTGTGTTCCAGCATCTGTGTTCCAGCAGTTGTGTTCCAGCATCTGTGTTCCAACAGTTGTGTTTCAACAACTGTGTTCCGGCTCTATTACAGCGCTGTGTTTTGTGTGCCCTTGAGCTGCAATGGGTCATGGAATTTCCACATTTTCAGTGATGCCATTGACTGATAGCTCTCCAGCATCCAATAGAACGCCTTTGTTGGCTTCTTTATCAGCATTTCGATTTAAGTCCCTTAAGACGTGATAGCAGTGATAGGTGTTCAAGTTCCTTAATAGGAGGTGGATTTTATCAAGGAGGTTGTTGAGGTGGATGCTTTGAGTTGTGGATCTCTTGATAATAGCCTGTATGATTATTGTGGAATCACCTATTATTGCCAAGTCCTGTATTCTGAGGTTGATTGCGAATTTCAAACCTTGCCAGAGCGCTAAGGCTTCAACTCGGTTGTTGGACTCTATGCCGAGTCCAATGGCATAATGTGTTGCTTTGTCTTGTCTAGGATCTTCAATGATGCCCCCTCCCCCAGCCTGGCCTGGGTTCCCTTTTGAGGCCCCATCAAAGTAGAGGATGGGCGTTTTAATTTTGCTTTTCCAATTGGCAAATTCCATTTCATTTTCCCTGATCTCCCAGCTTTCATGTATTGGGGGACTTCCTTGTTGGCTTCCTAACCCTGGGATGTTGAATTGGGCTATCCAACTCTTCTGGTCTTCGTCCAAATTGTGAAGCTTTACTGTGGGGCAGAGGTGAGCAGCAGATTCCCCCAACATTGCTTGAATTTTAATGCCAATTCTGTCTACACTTAGTTGGCTATCTCTGAAAATTCTATGATTTCTCTCTAACCAGAGATTTCATAGAACAAACTTTGGAAGTATTCCCCATATCCAGCTAGTGTGGTTTCTTTTCTTATCGGCAAATGGGAACAGGGACTCCCATTGAAGTAGCAGACTTATTACATCAGGAGGGAGGTTTGTGGCTGATTGGGGGCCTATGACCTTCATCCAGACTTCTTTTGCATAGCTGCATTTTAGGAGGGTGTGGTCAGTGGTTTCTTCTGCTTGGAGGCATAGAGGGCACCGAAAGGGGCCTTCCCAGCCCCTTCTTCGGAGATTATCCCCCGTTGGGATACTCTTGTGCGCCAAGGTCCAGCTGAAATGGTCAATTTTTGGGAGGGATCGATATTTCCAGACTGCTTTCCATCTTGTTGGATTTGGCATTGCAGTGGGAATTGAGTTGAAGAGTTGGTAACCATCTGC
>ML801553.1:31380-42121 GCA_009831015.1 Picea engelmannii | reverse complement strand
ACTTTGATAGGGAGATCCGGAGGGAGGTCGATCTCTGGAATATCGTTCAGCTTCTTGACAAAGCTCGGGGCTTCTACGACGGTCGTTTTTTTGCTGCATGCCTCTACCAGGCGTCTGAAGGAGGAGGCGGGGGAAGGAGGGGGAGACGACTCCCCTCCCTGGCCTACCGTGGCGGCACTCTCAAACCCTTCACGGTTCAGGGCGTGCGCGCGATTCGTTCTCTCCAGCAAGCGTTTTCACACAGCTTCGGACTATCAGAAAAAGCTTTCAGTTAGATGATAATAATATTACCAAACTCGGAAACCTTTATTATTTTCATACTTATGATAATCAAGCCATGAATTGAACACAATCGAAGTTCCAATAGGATATATAAAAATAGAAATTAAGGCCGAGTTTAGGAAGAAACATAACAACAAATTATCATTCCTGATTTTATAATGTAGTTTGGAGAAAGATTTATGAATGATTGTTGATGGAATATTAAGTACAACAAATGCCCATACAGCTCAATCAGAAACAGTAACTGTAAAAGAAAACAAATTTGAAAAATACAATAATTGTCCGACTTTCAAGACATTTTGTTGACCAATAATCTTGCAAGAAATAATAGTGATTAGGTCAGAGATTAAGCAACAGTTTAATGATAGATTCTTATTAATTTAGAATCTATGCAAGGGACTCGTTTCCATTTTGGATCCCAAAATGAAAATGACTTGTTGGGGGGGCAACAAGCATCTATCTTGGTCTTCTTGATGTGAATATTGATGTGGAAGAGCTTGGTCATCTTCTTCTCTTACCAGTGATGAAGGCTACTCAAATTAAGCTCCTTTTGCACAGATGTGCAGAAAATATTTTCATCCACATCAGAGCTACTTTCAACCTAATTTCTCGAATATGTGGCTAGAATGTTCTTTTTCTTTCTGTCCTTTTTTCAATTCTTCAAGTTCATCTCTCGATACAGTTTCCAACACTTTTCCTGAGTGTGGCCATCAATTTTGTAATGATTGCAATGGTTGCTAGTATCCTTCTACTAATGTGTAGTGGGTTTCGTCTTCTTATACTTTCTCCCTTTCCACTTCTTCTTCCCCTCCTTGGAAGCTTCCTGGTGCTCTTTTTGCTTGGAACTACTTAGCTACCATTTCTTGTGGCTTATGTTTTCCAAACACTATTCCTATACAAATACCTGGCCCATTGTGCTTGGACTAAAAAGCATCACTTGTTTTTGTAGATGAGTATGTAGACCGTCTACATACTTGAGGAGTACATATGGGTTCTTTGGAGATATACCTAGCATGATGGTCATCTTCCTGAACTTGATGGTTTACTCTGTACACTTCCCCTACCTTTTCCTGAAGTAATTCCAATGGATCCATTGGTCCTCTACATACCCAATAGGATAGAACTGTGACTTAATGAGGGTTTTTAAATCCTTCCACTAAGTTAATGATGGATAACCCTCCAGCGTAAGTTTCTTCGTGTGACTTTCCCACCAAGTTAAATCATGGTCCTCTAGCTTCAATCTAGCAAATGAAATATTTTTCTCTTCATCTATATGGTGAACAATAAAATAAATTTCTAGTTGTTGCAACCAATTATTAAGTTTTAATGCATCGATCTCACCTTGGTATGAATTTATGTCCACTTTTGCTTCCATATTGAATAGGGAATGTCAAGGTTTAATGGAACTTGAACTCGACTTCTCTTTCTTGAGTTCTTTCTATGACTTCTTTCCTAGGTCTTCTTGATCTCCCGATTTCCCCTTTGATATGATATTTGAGTTAAAGCCTCCAGAATCTCCAAATGGTCCAAGCTTGATTGCTAGAGCCGCCATGAGGAGGTTCATATTGTGATTGATATCGATGACCTGTGCTTCCAACCTCTCAAATCTCTCTTTTGTTGGATCTCGAGGGTTGTTATGAACATACTCATATTCCATGGAGATGGTTTCTGTGACTTCTCTTTAAGTTGGTTCTTGGATCCCACAACTTCCCACAAATACCCAAAGAAAACATACTCTGATACCAATATGATCCGTAAATTTCCATGCATATTCCACTAGAATAGTGTGTCACAACATATATGATAAATAAATATGAAATATACACTATGAAGGTTAAATTTCTTCAGATTCCAGAATCTTTAGTTACTAATTTTATGCTTATGCATGCAATAGATAAAATGCGTAAAATAGGGAATACAAAAATATAATCACACGTCATCCACAAAATAACACAAATATTTTCTCTGTGAAACCCTTACGAGAGAAAACATATCCAAAAGGTGAGGTTGCTCTGATCTCTTTTCTCTGGTATAGAAATAAT
Organism: Picea engelmannii; assembly: GCA_009831015.1. Taxonomy (NCBI): domain Eukaryota; kingdom Viridiplantae; phylum Streptophyta; class Pinopsida; order Pinales; family Pinaceae; genus Picea; species Picea engelmannii. The sequence goes on along the minus strand of ML801553.1, from coordinate 39,797 downwards.
GCAAGTACAAAGGAGAAGACGCTCTCTATAGAGTTACCTGAGACTTGTGTCTTGGTAGACTTCTACAAAACATTAACCCCCTCTTTTATTCTCTCTAATTAACCCACTCCCATTTTTTCTTCTCTGCTATGGAAGAAAATACAATAACATAGAATGGAACCCCTTCTCCTCCTAACGAGGCAGTATTTAACATAGCCTACTAGTTGTGTAGGGTTAGGGTATTGACTTCCTCAACCCTCAATTAGTGAAATCATCTTTGGACCTTCTATAATGTTATAGAAAATACCCTACATGGTTATCCCCACACATTTAAGTATGGTGGCAGGCATGGCATCCACTCGCACCACGGTGATCAATATGGTAGGTCGACTTGCAAGAGACATAACTTTCACATACGAACTCCGATTGAGGTGATTATTGCACCATTAGAAAGGTATCAGTGTGTATAATATAGTCAGTGGCTCCATAGTAAGGTTTGGGCAATAAAAAGTGTCATTTGATGCCTCAAAATTTCTCTAGAATAATTTAAATGTTTTTTTTGGACCCAAATTTCCAAATTTCGACTAGCTGCTAAAATGGCTCTGCAAGTTGATTCCTTCAATTTTTTCACCCATAAAGGATTGAGAAGATGAAAATTAATATTATGATCCAATCCAGATCATACCCACACCGAAGTTACTTTAAATTTTTCTAGTTTAGCATCAAACTCAACCAACCACTCTAGAGGAAGAGTGTTTGTGCTCCCCAATTCCATAAAGAATTAAGGTTTTTTTCCACATTCGGACTAGAGTGCATTATCGAAGCCAACCAACATTTTCCCAAGACCAGGCTCCTAGGTTCATATCCAATAAATCATGTGAAGTTTTGAATGGTCCACTTTTCAAAGTTTCTACGAACATCCTTTTGCTAGTGAAGCGCCCCACCATGGTCGTGTTTTGCATACTCAAAATATCATGTAACTTTACACCCTCCCCCAATACCAGGTTAACACCTTCAACCTTGTGCTTAATGCATTTTCTTTTGGTCTTTCTCTCTAACATAGCTCTTGGTTTGGAAGGTGGAAGGCTTTCACATAGCACTATCACTCATCAGTTCCTCAGATTTGAATCTTCCAGATTTTGTTTAATAAAAAAAACAATGTATTTCCCCTACTCCAGAGCATAAAATCCTTCATCATTGAAGGGATTTACCCGTTCCACCCATGAGAAGTCATGAGAACTTGGTTCTACATCATCGAATAGTGAGTAGACAGGTCTGGATTTTTCAGGCACTAGAGAATATATACGATAAGTATTTCCCCAACTCTAGAGCATAGGATCCTCCATCATTGAAGGGATTTACCTGTTCCACCCATCAGATGTCATGAGAACTTGGCTCTCCATCATCGAATAGTGAGCACACACGTATGGATTTTTTAGGCACTAGAGAATATATACGATAAAAAACCCTCAAATATATACCATTTATGTACAACATCAAATTTAAAATACCCAACCACTTATTCACGAAACACTTTAAATATTACCAAGATACCCATCTTGAAGACCTAATAGATTAATAAACTTATTCATTAATAAAAAATTAATTAAAAATTTAAACATAAAATTAAAAAACTCCATTATTTTTCCAAGTCATGATAATATTATTATTAATTATTTTTATATTTTTCCAAGCCATAATAATATTATTATTCATTGTTTTTAAAAGAAAGTAATAATTCATATTTTTTTATTATTTTGTCTAAAACATTTTAAATATTATTATTTTATATACCATTTATGTACAACATCAAATTTAAAATACCCAACTATTTATTCACGAAACACTTTAAATATTACCAAGATACACATCTTGAAGACCTCAAAGATGATTAAACTTATTAATTAATGAACCTATAATTAAAAAATTAAACATAAAATTAAAAACGCTCCATTATGTTTCCACAACATACTAATATTATTATTAATTATTTTTAAAATAGAATAATAATTTATAATTTTTTATTATTTTGTCTAAAACATTTTAAATATTATTATTTTATATAACATTTATGTACAACATCAAATTTAAAATAACCAACGACTTCTTCACGAGACACTTTAAATATTACCAAGATACCCATCTTGAAGACCTAAAACTAAAAGATTAATAAACTTATTAATTAATAAATAAAAAATTAAACATAAAATAAAAAACTCCATTATTTTTCCACACCATAATAATAATATTATTAATTATTTTTAAAATAAATAAAAATTAATATTTTTTAATTATTTTGTCTAAAACATTTTAAATATTATTATTTTATATACAATTTATGTACGACGACAAATTTAAAATACCCAACCAGTTATTGACGAGACACTTTAAATATTAAACCAAGATAGCCATCTTCCTATCAAATTCCAGTAGACAAAGAGTCGTTTTGAGTTTATGTTGCGCATAATTATTTTGAGTAGAAATGGCATGCATTTGATGGATCATACAAAGAGCTGAGTACAGCTCTATGATTAATCACTGTATCCCCAGCCGTTCTCCTCTTCACAAACTGAAACTCTCTGGCAATTATTGTTTCAACAATGAATAAGGCTTCCATATGATCATACACTGCGTGCTGTATTTCGCAGGAAGTCGGGGAGAAAAAATGGATTCAGAGGACACGTTGCTTACGAGTTTAGCTGCGCAGGGGAGATGGGCATCAGCCACCACAGCAGGACTAACGATACTAGTTCTGTTCGTCGTCTTCTTCTGCAAATATCGTTTGAAAACGAAGAGAGCAAGCAATCCAGAGCTACCTCCAGGGCCATTTCCATGGCCCATCATTGGGAATCTCCACATGTTGGGAGAGCTTCCTCATCGTACTCTGAAAGACCTTGCGGACACATATGGTCCCATTATGTTTCTGCGGCTCGGCTCCGTCCCTGCCGTTGTGGTTTCTTCTCCTGAGATAGCCAAACTCTTTCTCAAAACTCATGATCTGATCTTCGCCAGCAGACCCCAATCAGCGGCAGGGAAGTACTTGTTCTACAATTGCAAAGACATGGGCTTCGCTCCGTATGGAGATTATTGGAGGCAAATGAGGAAAATATGCGTGTTAGAACTGCTAACTGCCCGGAGAATCGAGTCCTTCCAATCGCTGCGAGAGGAGGAGGTGTCTGCGATGATTCGCTCCATTTGGCAGGAAAGCGAGAAAGGGGTCAAGCCCGTTAATATAAGCAAGGCGCTCTCGTCCTTCACGGCAAATATAATATGCAGAATGTTGATGGGCAGAAAATGTTCGGAGGCGCCCGCTGGCTCTAAAGGATTCACAGAACTGCTACGGGATATGTCTCCTTTAGCCGGTGCTTTTTATATTGGAGATTTCATTCCTCGTCTCGGGTGGTTGGATTTTCAGGGCATCCGCACGGGCTTGAAGAAAGTACACGAAGAATTCGACGCTTTAGTTGAGGGGATTTTCAATGAACACGTTGAGAGTAGGAACCAAAACGGGCTGGCAAATAACTGTTTTGTAGAGGTGCTGCTGGACATATCCGAGAGTGGCAACATAATCAGCAGGAACGACATGAAGGCCCTTCTTCTCGACATGCTGATTGCTGGAACGGATACGTCGGCAGCCACAATAGAATGGGCGATGTTGGAGACGTTGAGGAATCCTGTTGTGATGAAAAGAGTGCAGGAAGAGCTGGAGTCGGTGGTGGGCAAGGATGGGCGAGTAAAGCCGTGTGATCTGCCAAATTTGGAGTACTTGCAATGCGTTGTGAAGGAGTCGCAGAGGTTGCATACCACGGTTCCACTGCTGGTTCCCCGCGAGTCAATGGAGGCGTGCAGTGTGGCGGGGTACCAGATTCCTGCTAAAACGAGGATCATTGTGAACGCGTGGGCTATAGGCAGAGATCCGGTTGTGTGGGGAGATGACGCTTTGGCGTTCAAGCCGGAGAGGTTTATGCAGGGCGGTAGAAATAGAGATATAGATTTAAGAGGTCAGCACTTTGAACTCATCCCCTTCGGAGCGGGTAGGAGAGGGTGCCCGGGCATGGCGTTGGCTCTGGAAGTAGTCGGCCTCGGACTCGCCCAACTTTTTCATTGCTTCGATTGGAGTTTGGAAAATAGAGATGGAATCCAGGAGGAGCTTAATCTGGATGAAAAATTTGGGATCACTATGCCACCACGCTTTCGCTCTTTGCTGTTCCAAGTCTAAAGTTCCAAGAAAGCCTTTGAACATAAATATATTAGCAGTGTGTGCTTAGGGATCAGTTGTCACTTGAATCTGTGCTTAGCGATCAGTTATCAGTCATTCTGTTCTTGCTTGTTTAATTAGAAAATGTCATTATAAGGGCGGTTATGGACTTTGTTAGTTTTAATCCTTTGGATTTATTAAATTATATGTTAATAGTAAATAAATGTTTGTAACGGTTCAAGTTAAGTTATATGAATTTTAAGTAATGCTTTTATTTGTAAGGTGATGTAAATATGTTGTATGGATTTTAATATGAATTTTAAGAAATGATTTTACAGTTAAATATGTTGTATGGATTTTCATATGAATAAGAAATGATTTTATTTGTAAAGTGATGTAAATATGTTGTATGGATTTTAACTACTGAATTTATGTTAGAGTTTTATTAATGAATGACCAAGTGTGTAATTGTTATGGTTATATTTTTTTTCTAATATTAAGATCTAAAATATCCATGGTTAGAGTTTTATTAATGAATAAATACAAAAAATTTCAAATGTTCATGGTTAGAGTTTTATTAATGAATGATCAAGTGTGTAATTGTTATGGTTATATTTTTTTTTTATAATATTAAGATCTGAAATGTTTAAGAGAGTATTGAAGTCAATAAAAGGAAAGAGGGTTAGGATAATTAATTTGGGGAGAGAAATGGAAGGTTGTAAAGGAGTATAGAAGTTGGATTGTTTATGAAACTTTATTTTCCTTTGTTAATTGTTGTTTATTGGATGCTTTAGAGGTAAGGTATTTTTTTTCTATGTTATTCTAGAAAATAAACAATACCATGTCTATTTGATAGTTAATGGAAGGTTATCACAAATGTTTAGTTGTGAAAAAATTTGTTGAATATTGAATCAATTGGGTGTGGCAAGTGAGAGGTAAGTGTATAGCTAGTCTTGTTAGTCTTTGTGGCCTTAAAGCTAGATTTGGGGTGGAAAGTAGTGCAATGCATGCTTACAATTAAGTGAGAAATTACTTATACATAATTTTTTGAATTATTTTGGATTAAAAGATAAATGCTCCATTTATTATCTTCATTCTTTTTTTGTAATTTTACAATAGAAATTCATTTTTTATTATGAATAAATGGAAATGAAATCCCTAGATCACATAAGTTAATTGATGCATGTTAATTATTATTATATTATTTATACATGTATAGATTCTCATGTTATTAATGGAAGGTTATCACGAATGTTTAGTTGTGAAAAAATTTATTGGATATTGAATCAATTCAGTGTGGCAAGTGAACTAGTCTTGTTAGTCTTTGTGGCCTTATAGCTCGACTTGGGGTGGAAAGTAGTGCAATGCATGCTTACAATTAAGTGAGAAATTACTTATACATAATTTTTTGAATTATTTTGGATTAAAAGATAAATGCTCTATCTATTATCTTCATTCTATTTTTATAATTTTACAATATAAATTCATTTGTTATTATGAATAAATGGAAATTAAATCCCAAGATCACATAAGTTAATTGATGCATGTTAATTATTATTATATTATTTATACATGTATAAATTCTCATGTTATTGAAATTTTAATAGATTCAAATTTATATTGAAAAACTGAAATTAAAATCACATTAGTATTTTGAATTTAGTAATTCTTTTAAATAAATTTATATATTAGATTTCTAATTTACAATAAAAATTAATTATAATAAACACCATTGTTTGTTGTGATGGACATTTATCATTTAGAAGTTGCATTTTTGCATAAGTTACCATTGACATTTCAAATGGTTTTACTTAGGAAGAAAAATTATATGTTAACATAAGATATGATAATTTATTAGGTGGATTCAAAAGAAGGAATAGAATGTGATATGAGATTTATTTGCATTCACTAAATTGATTTATAAGAAAGGAGTTTTTGAATGAATATTGAAAATAAAGTTAAATACATAGAAAAAACTTCTTTTAAAAATAAAAGTCACCTTTTATTTCTTAAATTATAATTAATTAATTGCAATTTAGTTTATTTTAAACCATTAAAAAGTTAAAAAATCTTTAAACATGAAAATAAACATAATAACTTACTCAAATATAATTTCTTAAACATTAAGGGGTAAACTTAAGATCCTCAAGGTGGATAGGTCTAACATATATTTTCCCTCCCTTTTAAAAACAATTATTAATTTAAGTTTTCTTTTTCATTTAAAAATATGTATCCCTATGCACCATTAAGGGAAGAAACAATATCTATTGGAAATTGACACATTTAATGATCTTTTAATTATAAACTCTAATAGTAAGGCTAGCAATTGAAGACGTTGACATATTTTTAGTAGTCTTTCAAAATTAATGAATGAGATTTAACGTTTATAATTTCCTATCATTTTTGAATGCATGTGTTAACTTATTTACTTTTTCATGTTTACTTAATCATGTTAAAAAATTACTATGTAACCATGTCATTGCCAAGTTTAGGTGATTAACAAACTTATTTGACATTAAATATTTACTTCGCTATTAACTTTTATCTTTTACAATATCATATTTACATTCATGCCACATTTGGCCATATTTGGCCAAAATTGCAAACCCTAGGATTTTCCCAAATTGTGATATAAGATTGATCAGTATTGCCATACATTTAACTCATAACAATGGAAGTAAAAAGATCCCATAGTCATAACATATTTCATTGGAAGACGAGTTAATTAGAATATTTAATCATTTATGAAACACCGGGAAACATTTTTCATTTTGACCCATACTACTATGATGGACATAAATGAATGCACATGCTTCTGTCACGCTTCTTTCACAAAATCCATGCAAACTAAATTACCCTAATCATAATACAGGGTAGTCTCTATTAAAATATTGTGTAACTGCAAAGAATATTCTTATCCCCTTTTGTGGATAAAGATAAAATATATTTATTAGATCAATCCCCTTTTGTGGATTGATCATGTCGGTCATTGTAATTGACCAAATCCCCTTTTGCGGATTGGTCAAACCCTAATTGTAATAGGCTAAATAAGAAGTCGGCCCCATAATATATTAAAGAGGCCCCATAATATATTAAAGGTGGTTATAACCACCCAAAAGTAGAAGTCATCCCTGCCAGTGAAGAGACACTTCCACACGTGCCAGAATTGTATAAATAAGAGAGGCCAGCGCGTCATTTGAACACACACTGAGCTCACTCATCTAGTGCTCAAGTTTTGAAGGAAGATGCAATTGTTGGTTGCCGGAACAAGGAAGAGAGAGAGGCGTGTTGCTTAGTGTTGGATATTCTCTATTGTCTGGTTCATTATCTTGGCATTGTATTGACTATCTATATTAAGGAATTTTTCCTGGGTTTTCTTCCCCTTGAGGGTTTCCCAGGATAAATGCTTGTGTACTCTTGTGATTGTGTTTCTCTCAGTGATCCTATCTATGCTATTATTATCTAGTAAATTGAAAGTAACCTAATAATAGTAGAAACTTTAACATGGTATCAGAGCCAAGCTGAAGAGATCATCTTTCACAGGAAAAAGAAAAACCAGAATACCAAAAGTACCAGAAGTACCCAAAAACCAGAAGTACCAGTCCAGAAATATGCAGATCAAGTTTGAAGGGGTAAAATTTGAATTTTCAGAAATCCGACTGTACTAGCATACTTGCCTCAGTCCAACGCATCTTTTGGTGTGTTCAGTTTCCAGATCCAAGAAATTTGATTTTTTTATTATTTCTATAGCCCGAAGGGCTAGGGTTTCTACCGCAAGAAACAATGACTACTAGCATGAGGGTAGAAGACAGGCTGGAAGGATCTAGAAACTTTAGATCTTGGAAGCATAGGTTGCAGATGATTCTAGACAAGAATGATCTCCTAGAACATGTTACAGTAGGTGTACCAAAACCAGATGAAGCAGAGAAAAAGACCAAGCATAAGAAGAATGAAAAGAAAGCAAAGAGAATCATGTTAGATTCAGTAAAGGATCACTTGATCCCTCATATATCCAAACTACAGACATCGAGGAAAATGTATGAAGCACTCAACAGGTTATATGAAAGCAAAGACATCAGCCAGAATCTTACCTTAATAAATCAGCTTTGTAATATGAAGATGGAAAACTCAGAATCTGTCACATCCTACCTTATGAGAGTTTCTCAGATCAGAGATCAGCTTGCAGCTATTGGAGATGTCATTAGTGACAAGGAGCTTGTAACCACAACCCTAAATGGGT